>CAUYQV010102888.1:0-14399 GCA_963574575.1 Galagoides demidoff
AACTGGAACCAGACAAGGTTGTCCTCTGTCACCATTACTATTCAACATAGTGCTGGAAGTTCTAGCCAATACAATTAGGCAAGACAAGGAAATAAAGGGCATCCAAATGGGAGCAGAGGAGGTCAAACTCTCCCTCTTTGCTGACGATATGATCTTATACTTAGAGAACCCCCAAAGACTCAATCACAAGACTCCTGGGAGTCATCAAAAAATACAGTAATGTCTCAGGATATAAAATCAGTGTCCACAAGTCAATAGCCTTTGTATTTGGCAGTAACAGTCAAGATGAGAGGCTAATTAAGGACACAACTTCCTTCACTATAGCTTCAAAGAAAATGAAATAACCTAGGAATATACCTAACAAAAGAGGTGAAGGACCTCTATAAAGAAAATTATGAAATTCTAAGAAAGGAAATAGCAGAGAATATTAACAAATGGAAGAACGTACCAGCTTATGGCTGGGAAGAATCAACATTGTTAAAATGTCTATACTTCCCAAAACAATCTACCAATTCAATGCCATCCCTATTAAAATACCAACATCATACATTCAAGACTTGGAAAAAATGATTCTGTATTTTATATGGAACCAGAAAAAACTCCATATAGCTAAGGCAGTTCTTAGTAATAAAAACAAAGCTGGAGGCATCAGCATACCAGATTTTAGGCTGTACTACAAAGCCATAGTGGTCAAGACAGCATGGTACTGGCACAAAAATAGAGACATAGACATTTGGAATTGAATAGAAAACCAGGAAATGAAACTAACATCTTGCAACCAACTAATCTTTAATAAACCAAACAAGAACATACCTTGGGGGAAAGACTCCCTATTCAATAAATGATGCTGGTAGAGCTAGATATCCACATGTAAAAGACTAAAACTGGACTCACACCTTTCTCTACTCACAAAAATTGATTCAAGATGGATAAAGGACTTAAATTTTAGGCATGAAACAATAAAAATCCTCAAAGAATGCATAGGAAAAACACTGGAAGATATTGGCAGGGAAAGACTTCATGAAGAAGACTGCCATGGCAATTGCAACAACAAAAACAAATGGGACTTAATTAAACTGAAAGCTTCTGTACAGCTACGGAGACAACAACCAAAGCAAATAGACATCTACACAGTGAGAAAGGATATTTGCATATTTTGAATCAGCCAAAAACTTGATAACTAGGATCTATAGAGAACTCAAATTAATCCACATGAAAAAAGCCAACAATCCCATATATCAATGGGCAAGAGATATGAATAGAATCTTCTCTAAAGAAGACAGATGAATGGCTAACAAACATATGGAAAAATGCTCATCATCCCTAATTATTAGAGAAATGCAAATTAAAACCACCCTGAGATACCATCTAAACCCAGCAAGAATAGCCCACATCACAAAATCTCAAAACTGTAGATGCTGGCATGGATGTGGAGAGAAGGGAACACTTTTACACTGCTGGTGGGACTGCAAACTAATACAACCTTTTTGGAAGGAAGTATGGAGAACCCTCAAAGAACTCAAGCTAGACTTCTCATTTGGTCCTGCAATCCCATTATTAGGCATCTACCCAGAAGGAAAGAAATCCTTTTATTAGAAGGACACTTGCCCTAGACTGTTTATTGCACCTCAATTTACAATCACCAAAATGCGGAAACAGCCTAAATGCCCACCAACCCAGGAATGGATTAACAAGCTGTGGTATATGTACACTATAGAATAATATTCAGCCATTAAGAAAATGGAGACTTTACAGCCTTTGTTTTAACCTGGATGAGAGGGGAACACATTATTCTTAGTCAAGCATCACAAGAATGGAGAAGCATGAATCCTATGTACTCAATTTTGATATGAGGACAATTAGTGACAATGACATGGTGGGGGTGGGGTAAGGGGAGAGCAGAGAGAAAGCAGGGTGGTGGGGGAAAGGAAGTGCAGAGAGGGAAGGAGGGACTGAGTGGGGTCTTGGTGTGTGACACACCTTTTGGGGGCAAGACACAATTGTAAGAGGGAGTTTACCTAACATGCAATCAGTGTAACCTGGTTTCTTGTATCCTCAATGAATCCCCAACAATAAAAAATAAAAATTAAAAAAAAAAAAAGAAATACTAGGTGATTTTCTTCAGGGTTAAATGAAAGGTTATTAGACAATAATGAAAAGAAAGAAGGCATTTTGATGTTATCTCTCACCTCACATTTTTTATAGGCTAAAAATCCTGTTAAAGTTATATATTAATTCTTTTATTCTTTTAACAGTAGTTCAGAGAGCAGAATTATGTCCAAGAAGCTTTTTTCAACTGAATTCGTATTATTGAGGTTTTATGATTCAATTATTTAGCAATTCTAAATGTAGTCCAATAGAAGGAAAGATGATGTATGCAAACACTCACACAAAACTCAAGACATTAGCAAAATCCTTTTCCTATGTATATGATAGAGTTTATTTCATTTAGGCTATGTGAATTGACAACTACTGAACTCATTAAGTTAAGGTAAATTTTCCATCTGAAATTTAATTTAAAAGCCTTTTAAAATACAGACAGAAAATAAAGAATAAATTGTTACACTCTTAACTCTACATCACTCTTTTATGTTAAGAAGTTGACAATACCAACTTCAAGGGCACTGCCAATTTGGAAAGTCATTAGCAAATAAAATATGGCTTAATTGAAGCAAACTCAGCATGGAGCTGCATTATTTTAGTGAATGCTATAAAATAACTTGAAGAAGAATTACTAACTGCCACTCTCACTGACAATTAAATGAAGACAAGGCTATGCAACTCCCCCCACCGTCCCTCCATAATTAAATGTGGAAATAGAATTTGTGAAGAATTAGAAGTCCTGAAGTGTATTATTCAAGCACTAATGGACTGTTTTCTAGTGTGGCAACATACAGGTAGTTCTCAGCATGTTACCATTAGCAAATGTGTTAGTGTCATAATTCCAATCACACACTTTGTTTGTGAAATCCCCCTCTGAAAAAGAGATTTCTAATGGTTACCTGAGCTCTGAACTCTTATAAATCAAATATCAATTTTTTTTTTTTTGGTGCTACCTACCAAAGTGGAGGACCTCCACTCCAGATTTTTGGAAAGTTATTCTTCCCAGGTGTTTGTAGAAGTTCTCAGGGCTTTTTCAACTATGCTCCTGAACAAGTCTATTTCCACTGAGTACAGCTGCTCCTCTACCAGTCACCTCAGTCCTTTGGCAGATGGTATGCTCTGTTGGGTATTTCCAATGTTCTTGTTCTCAACTAAAGCTGCATGATGAGTGGGGGTGAAATGGAGGGAGGGAGGTAATGTCCTTTCTTCTTTGTGTAAAGCACTATTGGAAGAGTCCAAAAGTAGGGTCCCAAAGTACGGATTTTTAATAGTGTTTTCATGAAACAATTCTTTTAGATTTTTACTATAGATTTTTTCTTTGCATTTCACAGGATATGGACATAAATCAATCGGGGATTTATATCTTGACATATGTCTATGTTAGGAGACAAATTCAGCAACAGAAAATACTTAGTAGTAGCATTGACACTCTTGACAATGGTCATCATGATTAGCTATTTCCTATAAGATTAGTTTTTACATTTTTGCCTTTTGGTTGGTTTGTTCCATTAGTTCCCCAGACATTCCAAAACATGTCTGAATCCTACCTGAACATAGCTAGTGAATTCCTGTTTCTATATTGTCAGCTCCTAACATTCTTCATCACCCAAGAAAGGAATAAGCAGGAGATTGTACTAAAATATAAGCAGGATAAATATTTCAAAAACTATCATTAAGTTTTTCTATGAAATTTCATCAGTGAAAACAATCAACATAGGTCTCATTTCACTTCATCAAACATTGAAGTTAGGTCAAAGATTGTGTTAGTCCCTATATTAGTCAGTGTTCTGCAGGGAAGGAGAACTAATATGTACACAGCTGATGCATCACTTAATGACGGGGATATGTTCTGAGAAATGCATTGTTAGGTGATTTTGTCATTGTGTGAACATCATAGAGTGTGCTTACACGAATCTAGACAGTTTGGCCTACCACCTGGGTAGCATGTACTGTATTGAATGGTAAAAGATTATACAGATACAGATATGCAATCATAGAAAGGATATAATAAATATTAATACAGAGGGTGTCCAAAAATGTATATACATTTTAAGAAAGGAAAAACTGCATTAAAATTGTAATACTCAATGTATACTGATAACAAAAGATGAAAGACCAATATAAGTCATGTGAAGCACCTCTTATAATTGCGGAAATCAAACATAACTTGGGTATTACAGATTTAACACCATTTTTTCCTTTCTTAAAAAGTATATACTTTTTTTGGCACTCTTATACTGTTATAATCTTATGGGATCAGTGTTGTACATGTGGTCCATTGTTGACTGAAATGTCATTATGAAGTGCATAACTATATGTATGAAAGGATGATTTATTGTGGAAATTGGCTCCCATGATTGTGGAGAGTGAGGAGGCCCTTCATATGCTATCTTTTAGCTGGAGAACTAAGGGATGTGGTTCTCATAGCTTAGTCCAAGCCTAAAGGCCTGAGAACCAGGATAGAACCTGATGATGTAATTAAGGCTGCAGGTTCTCCACCCCTGCTTCTTAATCTAGGGATGAAGGCTGAGAACCTGGGGGTCAGATGGTGCAAGTCCCAGAATCCAAAGACTGGAGAACCTGGAGTTATGTTCTTATGTCCAAGGGCAGGAAAAGATGGATGTCCCAGATACAGAAGATAATTAATTTGCCTTTTCTCTGCCTTTTTGCTCTATCTGAGCCCTCAACCAATTGGATGGTACACAACATGAGTGAGTGAAGCTGATCTTTCTTACTTAGTCCTTTGATTTAAATGTCATTCTCTTCTGGAAACACCCTCATATACATACCCAGAAATAATGGTTTCTAGCTATCTGGGCATCCCTTCATCCGGTCAATTTACCATCATAGTCCTTATTTAATTCTTTCAGGACAGGGAGATGTAGAAGGGAAAGTTTAGTTTTATTGTGCTTATATTTTATAATATCTGAGGGCTAGTTGTTAATGGTAAGTTCAAGGAAGTAAAGTTTTCATATAGTAGGGATCGTTAGTGCTATACTAGCTTCTTTTTGTATTTTGCTGTGGCTATCCCAAAGCTTTCTGGAGTGGTGCCTCTCTAACTAGAAAGTCATTCAGGGCCAGAGACAGTGCCTCCAACCCATTTTCAATAACCCGTGCTGAGAATAAAGTGGGAGTTAGCATTCTTCTCCTCACTTCATGTAATGGTACTGGTGCAACTCTCAAAAGGTACTAGTAGCTTTGAGAATTGCTCTACTCACTACTCAGAGTTCATCCTTATTTCAAGTTTCTGTCTTTCTGGGAATGTTAACTGTGTTAAGCAGAGGCTCTTTTACATGTAGTGAGGTCATTTTCTGATTCTGGTCACTCCTGGGTTGTATCTTTAAGAAGTTCATTAAAGCTTCTGACATGTGAGTGATACCTTCTAGTTTATAGTGTTTCTAATTTGTGTCATTTTGTGTACTTTTTTGAAGTTTGTGGGTGGGTGGATATAGATTTGATTCACCATTTTGAACCAAAATTATGTGTTTTATCAGTAATATTGCTATTTATTACATTAATATTATTTATAATGGTCATTGAGAAAGGTTGCTTTCATTGGTCTAGAATAGTAATAGCCATCTAGAACAACTGACACACTGTTTTATACAGTTAAAACTATACACTGATGTCATAGGAGTGGTATTTATACATATGAAATTATATATATAACTATATACAAGATGTATATATATATAATTTTGATAATCCAAACTTATTTTAAAACTATATTTAAATTAATACAAATTGAAAGTAAGTAAACTAGAGTTTATCGTCTACCACCAGTTAAAAAATATTAGTTTAGGAATTTTTTTGATTACTGCTCAATTAAAAATGTGTTAGGTTAAGAGAACAGAATTCCTGTATAGAATGTGACTGTTATTGTGTTATATTTTATTATTTTAGTTTCTGATGAAACCAGGTCTTTGAACTTTTTATGGTTCATGCTTAATTTTTAAATTTATTATAATGGCTGTAATGGAAAAATGATTGTTGATTTCTCATGTCACAAATAATTTGTCATTAAAGGACACATCCTGTCCTTAAGAATTGACACCAAAATGAGCTGGAATAGTGCTTTATTTATCATTAACTATTTGTTACTATTTGAAAATATTTCATGAATTTTTTTTGATACCAGGTAATTAGAAGTTATCTCATGGTTGTTTGTAATATTGCACTTTTCAATCTGTTTAAGATAATTGTTAATACGTTTTTACCATTCCCTAAATAATACCATCCCCTCTTCCTTTTTTTAAATGATGACGAGCTAATTTTAATTGTCCCTTAAGGTTGTAGATGGGGAGTGTAATGCCAAGAGCAAAGCTGTTGATATTGGTTGGGAATATACTAATATTAGAGGCACTTCTTTGGGAATCCTGGCTGTCTCAGGATTTGGATAGGGCACAATGGTGACAACTTAACTTGGGATCTGTCAAAAAACACCTTTATTTACTAGTGGAATCCCCATGACTGAGGCTATCCTTGCTTAAGGTTTAGACTTATATAGAGGTAAACATTGTTTTATGACTTATTCCCATTTTTATCTTCTTTGCTTAATTAATTTCAGAATATTAGGCTGGTATACATATTTTGTTTACATACTTTGTTTTTGTAAAGATTAAATCAAAGTTATAAGTGTGTCTTTCACCCAGGTAGTGTGCACTATACACTATACACAAATAGATGGGAATTTACCCATCCCCTCCTCCCCTTACCCCCAGCTTGATTTTTACTGAAATTTATTTCTGTATGTGCACTTAAGTATTTTTTTTTTTTTTAGACAGAGCCTCAAGCTATCCCCCTGGGTAGAGTGCCATGGCATCACAGCTCATAGCAACCTCCAACTCCTGGGCTGAAGCGAGTCTCCTGCCTCCGCCTCCCAAGTAGCTGGGACCACAGGCGCCCGCCACAACGCCCGGCCATTTTTTGGTTGCAGCCGTCATTGTTGTTTGGCAGGCCCAGGCTGGGGATTTGAACCCGCCACCTTAGGTGTACGTGGCTGGCGCCTTAGCCGATTGAGCCATAGGCGCCGAGCCGGGAATTTTCATTTTAAACCACAGGTATGACAATTGGTCCTTGTACACTGTCAGGTTTTCCCTATAATGGAGAAATGGCTGACCTAGAATTTTGCAGATGACTGAATTGCCACTGTGTTTAACGTGTTAGCATCTATCTTTGGGAAGCACATATTTGGGGGTTAAAAATTATTTTAAACATCTTGGCTGAAATAGGAGACTGTCACTTTCCTTTCTGAAGTTCATTGGACTTTAATAGTAAGAAATTAGCAAAAGAGGGTTGAATTCCGTTTTCAAATAAGCATTTCCAATTTGTTAGTCATACTATGATTTCCCCTTTATTCTTTGGTTTTTACTTTTGGCAAGGTAAATTTATTCTTTTATTTCCATAAGATATTTAAAGGAAATACATTAATTATCTTTAGTTACCCCCTTTTCAGAGGCATCTAGCTTTTGTTCTGAGGTTCCAAATAAGTATACGAACATACTAAAATTTTGAGAACTTTATCTCAACTCCATATAACAGCTTATTCTTTGAAAATATAAAAGCTTTTTTAAAATATGAGAATCTCTATTTTTCAGTTTACTAGTTTTATACTTTCTACTTTTGTAAAGTTGGACTCTTAAATTATGGGTGTGTTTGGATTAAAATGAAATAATATACCTAACTTAGCTGATGATGCAGAATGGGCTCTCAGTACTCCATGGCTGACATTGTTATTATTGGGTGGTTCATTAATTTGGATGTCTGGGGTATAGTATCTTAGGGTGCAGTGAACCAATTCTGAATGCTCCCCCCACCCTGGCTATTTGTTTAGACGGATGGCTTCATCACTGTGAGGAATAAAGCCTATTTGTGGGATCGAGGCCAGTGGGGCTTGCTGACTTGAGTGTGCACCTTTTGTTGGAGTTCCTGGACGTGTGCTGGAATGTGAAGGCTTAAGCTGTGTGACATGTTCTATATGGTCATCCACGGTGAGCAAACTGATGTGGAATGTTGTTTTTTTACTAACTTTGAAAGGTGTAATTTTCTATGGAGAAGATGTTGATCTGAATAAATTGCTTATTATCCTTTACGTGTATGTGATGTAATACGTTTCTAGAGACGGACTGTCAATCAGTGTGAATCTTGCCCAACACAATATTTTCTTTCATAAACATGAGGAAGCAGTAGCACCATGACAGCTCCCCTTGGGACAGGGCCAGGACTCCTTATATCACTCAAAGGGTACATGACAGGACCCGGCTTTGGAAGTTATGCCATCCAGGCTTATAGCCAGATAGACTTGTTTATTAAGCCTGAATATGTTACTTAAATGGCTCTTAAAAAATAATAGCTGGGGCTCGGGGCCCATAGCACAGTGGTTACAGCACCAACCACATACACCAGGGCTGGTGGGTTTGAACCTGGTCAGGGCCACCTAAAAACAACAATGACAACTGCAACAAAAAAATGCCCGGGCGTGTGGTGGCTCTTGTAGTCCCAGCTACTTGGGAGGCTGAGGCAAGAGAATTGTAAGCCCAAGAATTTGAGGTTGCTGTGAGCTGTGACGCCACGGCATTCTACTGAGGGCAACATAGTGAGATTCTGTCTCAAAAAAAAAAAAAAAGTTAGCTGGCAGGCTCCTCAGAGAGAGGCAAGAAGCCGTTTGTGTAGTTACGGATTGTCCCTCCGTTCAGGCTACAGGGGCTGTGAGCACTTCCGATGCCCACTTCCACTCAAATGCACAATTGTCTGCTTTGTACCTAATTGTAGCTTGAACATATTAGGTGACTTTTTCTTATTTCAGATTAATATGACAGCGCGAATGATTAGGCTACACTGTTTCCAAAGGGTCTCTTATCTCAGCACCTGAAACACCTTGTTGCGAGTGTCTCCCCTCCCGCCTCCCGCCGTCTGTAAACTTGACGGTGGCAGCTGCATCTGGGAGTGAGTGCCACTTAGTACAGCCCCCGGAGCTCAGGCTGCCTCAGAGAACGTCAGCTCAGATCTCCCTGTGGCTTTGGAAACTCCTAGATGCCATCTGGTTCAGTGATTGCCTTCAACTTCTTCATTAAAGATGGAAAGTCTCTAGAGACTCTGCCCCCCTCCTGTACCATCCTTGTCATTCTGGAGACTCCGCCCCTGTGCCGTCGTCATCATCCTGGAGACTCCTCCCCTGTGCCGTCGTCATCATCCTGGAGACTCTGCCACTGTGCCGTTGTCTTCATTCTGGAGACTCCACCCCCATCCTGTGCCATCCTCATCATTCTGGAGACTCCGCCCCCATCCTGTGCTATCGTCATCATTCTGGGGGCTCCACCCCATCCTGTGCTATCCTCATTCTGGGGACTCCACCCCATCCTGTGCTATTGTCATCATTCTGGAGACTCTGCCCCCATTCTGTGCCATCCTCATCCTTCCCTTTTCTGCCAGTGCAAATTCTCTATTCCATTTATTTCTTTTAAGTCCTCAATGAAGCTTTGAAAAGTATGCTTTATTTTAGTTGGTACACATGGAAAAGTGAAAACATATAAATGAGAGCTGAAGATTTAAAATTGGTCCTTGTTAAAATATTTTATTTTTTGTGGTGGTGGAAGTCTTGCTATGTTGCCCAGGCTGGTCTTGAACTCCTAGCCTCAGGTGATACTGCCTTGGCCTCCCAAAGCACTGGAATTACAGGAATGAGTCACTGAACTGGTCTAAAATGGATTTTTTTTTTTTTGAGATTACAAATGTGTTTGTAAGCATTGTCCTTGTTTGAAAATCAGAAATTACATTAATTTTGGTAAAATTCTAATTTTGTTTTCCTAAACAATTTAATCCAGAACCTCAAAATAACAGGCGTTTTAGATAATGCTTATGGAAAAAAAGTGGGAGTTAGAATTTTCACTGGGTGCAGTGGCTCATGCCTGTAATCCTAGGACTCTGGGAGGCCGAGATGGGTGGACTGCTTAAGCACAGGAGTTTGAGTCCAGCCTGAGCAAGAGTGAGACCCCATCTCTACTAAAAATAGAAAAAAACTAGCCTGCCATTGTGGCATGCACCTGTAGTGCCAGCTCAGAGGGCTGAGGCAAGAGGATGACTTGAGCCCAAGAATTTGAGGTCTCTGTGAGGCATGATGCCACAGGACTCTACCAAGGATGACAAAGTGAGACTGTCTCAAAAAAACAAACAAACACCCAGGTTGTTTTTGAGAAATGTCTTTTGTATCATGTCATTTCATAGTATAAATAAAAAGTGTAGGCATTGACCTTATCGTCCTTATTATAGCAGGCTTATTGTGATTTAAAATTAGAAGGCTTTTCCATAAACTCCTTTTTATTCATCTTTGATTAAACTGTAATAGTTTATTGAAAGTTAATATATAAAAAAAGAACAGTTTCTTTCTACTCTTTTGGAGAAAACTTTCTTTTTAAGACAAAAGGAGAGGAGACTATTTGAGTTAAGAACTAGCCCACAGTGGAGTTGTGAAAGTCTCACCTTGTCCAGTTCTCTTGCTGCTCTTTTTCTTTTGTCCTGGGTCTGCGTCTTGCTTATTTTCTTGCTCATTAATAATAGTATTGTTAAGTGAATTGGAAAAAAATCGGTCCCATGAAACTAAAAGTCATTTACTTTGATTTTTTATACTAACATTACAGTGAATTGTTTTGATTGCTTTTATGGACAAAGTAACAATAGTACCTATCACATATGTCTTATGTGTTTTGTGACACGCTACATGCCACACAAATATACATACATATATTTTAACATTTTAATACTTATGAATGTTGAAATATCCTTCAATAGCATTGATTTTTTTGCATTTAATAGTGTGTGGAAAACTCGCGTTTAAGTGACTCAGACCTTGACATTTATGCTCGGTTTGCACATTGTCCGTGAATTTGATGCAGCTTTATTTAGTGCTTGCTTTTCTATTTATACAAAAGCCACTTTGCTGGTCTCTGTGGGAGGAGGAATAATGTATGTTACCCTCTCGGGGATCACAACCCAAGAGCCAACGCTTAGAACCACAGAATTTCAGAACAGGAAGAAAGCTGGGAGGTTCTCTTCTTTTAGGGGTATGTTTCAACAGCAGTCCCCTGATGACTAGAATGTAAGTATCAAAGTGTACTGCAGGTTGCTTAAAATATTACACATCAGGTGCACTGGGTTGTTACTTAAAATGTATTACCAATACCTTTTTTTAAATGTATTTTTTTACTGTGGTGGAAAGAGTTTGGAGGCAGGCCTCTGGTCTGTGCATTCCGCCCTTCCATTAAACCTGGCAAGTGGCCTTTGTCCCTTCGCCGCCTGAGATGCGGCGTGGTCCTTTCGCTGTGCTCACTTCTGCTCGTGACCTGACTCCAAGGTAAAGGGTTTTCTACACAGTAGTCAGGTGGCGATTTCCCACAATCCGTCTTAATAAAAGATGTGCACTGAGCTAGTTTTTCATTAAGCTGGCTTTGCTTAATGCCTCTGGGTACGAATAAAACATGCTGGTGGCTCTAACTGTTAATCTGTAAGTATTGTTTGTGATGTGCCTAACTTGGTACCAAGATGTGATTTAGACACCAAGAGAATTTGGATTATTTAATACTAGTACATAATAAAACTACTTATCAAATATTCATGTGGGCACACACAGAGGCATAATTGTGTTCTTGTAATGCACAATATAAATACTAATATTGTTTTGGAGAATCAGCATGGTATGCTGAAGTCATGGTTTGGAAAAATGCATTGTATTATAGTATGTTTTCGTCTGTGGGAATTACTGGCAAGTATAATGGAGAGATTCTAAATACTGTAGTTGTTTACTTCACTTTTGAATTCAGCTTAAATGTTTTTGGTCTTGTTGTTTTTCTTACCACTAAATTGTTCTGTAAGATCGATGGTGGATGCTAAACCATAATTATTTTTTGCTATTTTAATTATTGTGTTTTCTTTTAAAGATATATTTAAAAGGCAATTTCCTCTCACCAAGATAGTTTTAAAAATAGTTAAATGGGAGAGTAGTACAATAAATGTTCATGTGCTCGTTTTTTAGCTTAAACATCTAAAAGACAAGGACTCCTGATTTTAGACAGATAAAGACACTTAAGAACCTTTCAGAAAAATGAACTGTGATGAATGCTAAAATTGTGATGGGATGTTAAATAATACAAAGAAAAACCGAGACCCTTTACATAAAATAAGTGGGAAAAAAATACCTGAGAGGCAGTTGTACAAAAAAAAAAAAAAATAGAAAAATTACAGTGAAAAGGGCAGTGAATAGCTTTTCGAGTACCTACAGAAAAAAGGGAGAAATGGGCATTTTTGAGCAGCCAGTATATGTCTACATTTTATATAGGTCAGTAGGAGAGTATAGCCAAGTGTCATGACATTTGAGATGGCAGTTCTGTTTCAAGATTCTTTCTTAAGAGAAAAGTCAAAAATACGTACAGAGACTGACAAGATAGTCACTCTAATGTTATTTACAGCAGTGAGGAATTGAACCTAATGCTTAATATGAGTGGAATGATTAAGTGAAGATGCTATAATTATAAAATAATGTTTTGTAACCATTGGATATTGTATGATATGATTTTAGTTACATTAAATGTTTAAATGCATATTAAAAGACTTGCAAGAAATTAACATTGATATTAACATGATTAACAGTGACTGTCTGTAGGTGTTAGATTCTTAAGTCCTACATCATCTTCGGGGAAATTGTGGCAAACTTTGTTTTCCATAACGGCCATAATTATTGTTCTTGTTACGTGTCAAGCTCTGCCTTTGCCTCCTTTACACTTAATTCTCAAAGTAGCCTTAAGAGATTTTGTTACCCTTGTTGCATATAGCTAAGGAAACAGAACACAGGGGATTGGATACCTCAGCAGTTGGAATGTCTCCTTTGAGGTTTGTTCTTTGCTACTAACTGTAATTTTAGGTGAGGAAATAACTATAAATATTATTTTGGTTTTCCACTTCTTAAAAACATGTGGTGAATGTTATGGCTTATAATCATCAGTATCTTATTTTAAAATTGGTAATATTTCATCTTATGAATGTACCGTGGTTTTCTTTCAGTCGACCTTTTTTTTGGTTTTCGCCTCTACGGTCCTATTCTGCTGATAGGAATAATAGTGCAGTGGACATCTTTGCAAATAAATCTGTATACGCATTTCTGATTATTTTTCTAGCATAAGCTCTTTAGAGTCATTGGGTCAAAGATTATACACATCTTAAAGGTTTTCAATGCAAGTTGTGAGATTGCAGGTGACAAATGATCTTCTTTAAAGCAAGAAAGGTTTTTCTGGGCTATAAATTTGGGAGAGATAGGTCACCTACATCATCCCTGGGAATTCGTGCTTTTCCAGTTTCTCTCACAGCAGTCAGGCCCCTCTGAGTTGGCTGGAAGCAGTGGACGTAGGGAAAGAGGAAAGACAAAGTTTGGATGTTAAATTGTGGCTTTTGACTTGCTTTACGATTGTGAACAGCTACTTTCTCATTTTTCTCTCTAACTTACTATTTGGATTAGCCTAGAAATTTTTTTATTGAAAATTATTCTATAAAAATGTGTGAAACATACGAATCAAATTTATGTGACTTTTCTGTTTGATTTTGTAGGACCTTAGGATTGTATTAATAATTAGAGCAATTCCCATTGTATAATTTCTAAAACTATACATTTAAACAGTATAACACATGAATTAGAGACTGCAGTGACCCTAAAATCTTTTAGATGTTGCATATTTAGATAATATTTTTATTTTTAATTATTATGAACAGATAATAGTTGTATAAAAAGACAGATTCCCCCAATGAGGGTAACATATTCTCAAGAATTTTGACTAATTAATTGATGATTTCTGTTAACAGCTTAAGCTTTTATTATGCATTTCTTTTAAACATACCTTCTTCCAGAGACTCTGTAGTAGACTTCTGCAAAAATGTTAAGTGTAGATTTGACAGGGGAAGGATATATTAACTTAAGGGGGTCCAGAGAATAATTAATCAAATCAGAAAGAGAAAGTCTCCACGTGAGGCTACTAAAGAGATGAGAATAGACTGATTGATAAAGGGTTGACAGTCTAGCAATTAATAAGCAGCACAAGCAGAATAAATGGAAAACATTCTACTGAAATTTGAAGGATGTGACTCAGCGGCTATAGCTCAAGCGGCTAAGGCACCAGCCACAGACACCAGAGCTGGCCGGTTCGAATCCAGCCCAGGCCTGCCAAACAACAGTGACAACTATAACCAAAAAATAGCGGGGTGTTTTGGCAGGTGCCCGTAGTCCCAGCTACTTGGGAGGCTGAGGCAAGAGAATC
>CAUYQV010102889.1:0-26559 GCA_963574575.1 Galagoides demidoff
TTCAGCTTATAATTGCTGTGTAACAAATGACCACAAACTTAGTAGGTTAAAAACAGCAGCCACTTGTGATCTCAGTTCTGTAAGTCAAAAGTTCGGGCAGGCTCAACTGGGTTCTCTGCTCAGGATCTTCCAAGGCCAAAATGGAGGTGTCAGCTGGGTTTTCCTCCCCTCCCCTTTCTTTCCTTCCTTCCTTCCTTCCTCTCTCTCGCTCTGTTGCCCTGGGTTGAGTGCCATGGAGTCATAGCTCACAGCAACCTAAAACTCTTGGGTTCAAGTGATCCTCTTGCCTCAGCCTCCTGAGTAGCTGGGACTGCAGCGCCTGCCATAACACTTTTTTTTTGTTGTTAGAGATGCGGTCTCCCTGTTACTCAGGCTCAGGCTCAGTCCTCTCAGAGTGCTAGGACTGCAGGCATGAGGCACCACAACCCAGCTGGTCTAGGTTTTTATCCAGAGACTCTGGGGGTCAAATTCTGCTTCCACAGCCATTCAGCAGGTTGCTGGCAGACTTGTTCCTTGCGCTTACATAGGACTGAGCGCCCCATTTTCTTTCTGGCTGTTACCTGCTGCTTTCAGCTTCTAAAGGCCGCTGCCTGGCTCAGTGGCTCCCTCTATTGTTAAATCATCAAAATGCATCATCTTTCTGTAGCTTTCAATCTCTCTGACTTCCTCTTCTGCCACCAGCTGAAAACTCTCAGCTCCTAAAGGGTTCAGAGAATTAGATGGAGCTTGCTCACATAATCTCCTTATTTTAAAGTCAACTGATTAGTAAAATTAATCACATCTGCAAAATTCTTGTCACGCAATGTAATTTTTTTTTTTGAGACAGGGTCTCACTTTGTTGCCCCTGGGTAGAGTGCTGTATCGTCATAGCTCACAACAACCTCAAACTCTTGGGCTCAAGTGATTCTTTTTTTTTTTTTTGAGACAGAGCCTCAAGCTATCCCCCTGGGTAGAGTGCCATGGCATCACAGCTCATAGCAACCTCCAACTCCTGGGCTCAAGCGAGTCTCCTGCCTCCGCCTCCCAAGTAGCTGAGACCACAGGCGCCGGCCACAACGCCCAGCCATTTTTTGGTTGCAGCCATCATTGTTGTTTGGCGGGCCCGGGCTGGGGATTCAAACCTGCCACCTTAGGTGTACATGGCTGGCGCCTTAGCCGATTGAGCCACAAGCAAGTTTTAATGAGATATTTAATTATAGATTCTACCATAGATTTGTTGCCTTTCTTTGAAAATAGGAAACTCTTGGAGTAATTAAGAGCTACCTCATGCAGAAAATGGCATAGAAAAAGAAATTTCAATCTCTCAACAATGAATTTAAAAATTCTTAAAGAGAGGCTTAGCCTTTGAACAAAATATAAAGCTTTTTAGTCCATGAATATGAAAAGGAAACATTTCTTACCACATGGCCAATTCATATTGGAGGCGACAAAGGTGAGTCAGAAAGCCTTGTTCTAAATAGTGATCTGATGAGGACATTAAAGAGTACTTGATTTAAAAGTGTTTTTAAAATAATCTTACAAAATCTTGGAATCTACCTAATAATATTCAAAGCGTATTCTAAACACTTAGAACTCTGTTATAGCAATAGCTAGTACTGTGATCTATAGCAGCCATTAACAGTTGCACATTAAAAAGAAATAGCAATAAAAAGATAGACATCCTAAGATCAATGAGTTCATCCAAATAAACAACCACATTTTCTAATAGTGAAAACCAAAATGTGTTGATAATTACTACAACACGTTATGTTAACCAACCTCCCTAGTCCCGCGCAATGAGCTCACAGAAGTCATGATGTGCACAGGTTGTATCCTTCGCTGCTTCCATTCTTGGTTTAAGATTTCTGTTCTTTCCAAAATTTTCTGACGATTGGAACTAAACATACTCTTTTAAAAAATGAAGGAGAGGAGAGGAAAAATTGTTCATTGTTAGAAAATATGTAACATCTCTGAAACAGGTTAAAATCTAGTAAAAATAACAGGAACATTCTTAAATGCACATACATTTTACACAAGATTGTAGTTTCCTACATTGAAATCATACAAAAATATCACAATTATTTTATTGCCAATAGGAAAGGAAGATAAAATTATTTCTATCCTTTGTTACTTTGTACATAAAAAGAAAACTCGTGATAACTTTAGAAACATAAAATGATGTGATAGTTAGGCCTTGAGTTTATACATGCAACATAAAGGTATACAAAAAAGAGATTGATTTCCAGGTAAGTTAAACAATCGTTAGGTTAAAATCTTTCAGTTATGATTAATGTGCAGGGTATAACGCTGATTAAGATGGATAAAGGACCTAAGCTTCCAAGTTTTCATTTATCTTAATGTAAATGTGACTTGGCTGAAAATGTACTATTTCAAATTAAAACTTATTTAATTTTAGGGAGAAAAAAACTATCCTCTATTGGATATGGATTTTCACAGAAGATAAAATTGTACCTTTACTTCATCTGCTCGTCTGAACCTCTTGAGCTGTCTCAGCCGCATGTACTCCGATTTTACACGCTTCCGCCAACAAACTGGTCCCTTCTCAGATTTCTTCCCTGTCTGGCCCATGATTATTCTAAAAGCAACAGTTTCATATTAAAATCACTAATCTAACCAGTCTGTATTTTAATTCTCAGCAAACCAATTATCAACAAAGAAATAATACACACACACTGTTAGGTATTTGTAGACGGGTGTTCATTTGTTCTGTATCATTAAATCCTTAAAACATTTCATTGAAAGTGTAAGTTTTTACTTAACACAACTCCTACTTAAGAGATATCTTTATTTACAAAAATTATTTTCCCCTTAAGAGCTGCCATCTTCCAGAAGAGTGATTCCCATTATAGGAACCAAGTATACTATACACCATGAGCTAGTTTTTACTCATTTGTGGAGGAAAGAAATTATAAAATATATTCTAAGTTTTTCATCATTAAATTAGCTATTAAAAAGCAAGGCACAACTGAGTAATATAGCTGAAAAACATAAATCCAAAACAAAGTGAAATTTACAAATAGCATTAAAAATAAAAAACAGCAGGACATACAAAAATGTACAATTTAAAGTACTCTCTCCCCTTACACTTTTAACCATGGTTCTCACTTTAAACACTGATAAAGTCTGTATTTTAGTCTCTTGTAACACCTTTATTCACCTGAGGGGTTTCTGCTACCAAGAGAAAAGAGGAATGCAGGAAATGCAAAATAAATTCTTATGCCTTATCTTCACTTACAGTTTCTTTTCTTTTTTTTTTTTTTTTGGAGACAGAGTCTCACTTAATCACCCTCAGTACAGTGTCATGGCATCACAGCTCACAGCAATCACCAATTCCTGGGCTTAAGCGATTCTCTTGCCTCAGCCTCCCACATAGCTGGGACTACAGGTGCCTGCCCAACACACAGCTATTTTTTTGGCTGTAGTTGTCATTGTTGTTTGGCAGGCCCGGGCTGGATCTGAACCCACCAGCTCCAGTGTATGTGGCTGGCACCCTAGCTGCTGAGCTACAGGTGCTAAGTTTACTTACAGTTTTTAAGAACCAATTATGTTTAAATATGGGGATGCATACCCTTTACCAGATATTCATTACTACAGCATCCCCACCTTACGTCTAAACAAGTGTCCTTTTCTAGAACATTTTCTTCATAAAGTACCCTCAGATGATTAGAACATTTCTCTGTCAGGCCACACTAAGGATCTGTGCTTTATCTTAAGAGCAATGGGAAACCACTGAGAGTTTTAAGTAAAAGGGGAGAGGAGTGGTTTACATTTTTAAAAGACCAAGCTGACCAACAGTACAGGAGTAAAGAACTGTGTGGCTAAGTCAGGTGCATGGCAATAAAGTCTCTAAACTATAGCTGCTTAGACCACACTGGGGAGAAAAAAAAATAACAAATTCTAGGGTTACTTAGGAGATAACTTCCACCAAATGATAACTTAAATAAGGAAAGAAACGGCGAATGTGACTTTCTGGCTTGAATTAAAAAAATAAAGCCAGAGTAGGGCTTTATCTGTTTACATAAAACCTTCAGGCACAAGAGAAAACTGCCTAAGAAGATTTAGAGGAAGAAAAGAGTTCTGAGGTCAGTGGGTAACTTTCTCCAGGAATACTCAACCACCACTAAGTGGCAGGGAAGGCAGATGGTGGTTTATTCAGAGCTGAAAGACAGAAGCAAAGAAATTCACTTTGCATGTAATAAATATTAAGAAGCAGGCAGTATATACAAAGTTGAATAAAATGAATCTACAATGAATATATAAACATGAATAAATCCTTGCCCTTACAGAAATGATGTTCTACCTAAGAAGGAAGAAAAAAAAAAATCTTAGTATCGTCCCTCAGCATCCACAGGGGATTGTTTCCAGGACTCCCCCCCTCTTCAGAAACAAAAATCCAAGGATGTTCAAGTTTCTGATATAAAATGTAGTATTTGTAAATCAACTATCACATCCTTCCATATACTTTAAGTCATCTCTAGATTACTTATGATGCCTAATACAATGTAAATACTGTATAAACAGTTGTTATACTGTATTATTTTGGAATCCACAGATATGTGGGGCTGATTGTATATGGAAAAATAATTCAGGGGGAAGAAAAAGATATTAGGAATTGGAGAAGAATGGCAGGAAATGTGACAACTGAATTCAGTCTAAAAAGGTGAGCTGGCTCCCAAAAGGCAAAGAATGAACCAAAGGGAATCCAAGGTCTGAGCAAGAGAAAGCTGGATGGCGATGACGAAAGTCTGGCTAGTAGACTTTTAACAAGGATGGAACTGGAGGTGAAAGTCACAAACTTCATTCTTCTGAGGACACAAGAATGAAGAGATACGAATGGGCAGGAATTTGAGAACCTAAAATAAAGAAGGTAAAACAAAATCACCAAGACAACTATTCCAAGTGAAAGGGTCAAGTGTGACTGACTGTGGGTTGCTAAAATGGAGCAAAGTTTCCACAAGTCATTAAAACTGAGAAGGATAAACAAACCCAAGATGATCCCAGCTCTTTGAAGTAAAGCAGAAATGATGTTAGAGAGCCAATGAGGTAGGGCCAAAGTTCAAGGAAGTTAGGAAGAAACTAGAGTTTTGTTGTTTTTTGTTTTTTTAAGACGGAGTCTCACTGTGTCACCCTCAGTAGAGCACCGTTGCATCATAGCTCACAGCAACCTAAACTCTTGGGCTTAAGTGATTCTCTTGCCTCAGTCCCCCAACTAGCTGGGACTACAGGCACCTGCCACAACGCCTGGCTATTTTTTTGTTGTAGTTATCACTGTTGTTTGGCAGGCCTGGGCCAGATCGAACCCACCAGCTTTGGGTATCTGTGGCTGGCACCCTACCCACTGAGCTACAAGCGCCACCTAGAGTTTTATTTTGAAAAAATAACTTTAAGGCACTGTTTTCTTCCGTATCTATAAATCAATCAGTGAATGAGTTTAAGGAATTCTATGCAAATTATTTTCAAACCACTTAGCTCTTCAAAGGCCTAGGAATTAGAAAGAAAAGGAAATGGATTATCTGTAGCCACATTAGGACATAGGCTAATCCTACATGACTGGTCAGTGTGCTGCTGAGAGTAATTCTTGGTCCTTGGAGGTAGCACCCCTGTGCAGAGAAGTCTACCATAGGAATGTGTCTAGTTTACATTGATGTACAATGTGGGTGTTATTACAATTCATCTTTTAAAATGCACTTTTTTTTTGTCTTGGTAAAGAGACACTACACTAGTTAGCATCATTTTTAATTCTAGTTTTATTACTAGAACCTTCCCTAATGTTCTAGAATACCTTTCCATGCTGTTTCTATCTTTAATAACATTCCTAATAAAAGTATGTCATGACAAAAAAATCTCCAAGTATTCATGCAAGGACTACACAGGCAGATTTATAAAAAAAAGATATGCCACAGCACTCTCTCCCCAGAGCAACAGAGTGAGACTCTGTCTCAAAAAAAAAAAAAAAAAAAAGTTATATGACTATGCCCTTTCTCTCAAAATATCTTAATATTTTTGGACCATGGTTGACCAAGAGTACCTAAAACCACACCAAGCAAAACTACTAATAAAAGGGATTACTACAGACTTTTTAAAAAAAGAACAAAAGCAAGAACACACGTCTATTAAGCTACACTAACGTACATAACTTTTATCTCGTCAGCACAGCATTTGAAATGTTTAGCTACAGGTATGGAAGGATGGCCTATACTCTGGAGCCAGTAGAATGAGGAAATGTGCCCTCTTACCAAGAAACCCCTGAGAAGAGATGAATTTCACAGACCAGAGATCTCAGCATAAAATCCAGAGTTCCTGAGATTTCTTTTTGCTAAGAAATATGATTCTGCCTTAAAGTCCTTATCCATACTCCTAGATCAAAATTTGGTTACAAAAACCAGATACACATGCAACATACCCAAGTCTATGTACACCTGTCCCACCGTGAGCCTTGAGATGTTAACTCCCCTGGCCTCCTTCCCACAACAAAAGATAGACTCCAATCGGGTCTTCAGATTTCCTTTTCAGTGATCTTCCATACCACTGGAGCCAAGTACAGTATTAAAATACAATTCCAAATATTCATATATTGGTAGAAGGAAGCTTTTTAAAAATGACTTGCTACTTAAATGGATAGGGACCTCTTGCGTACATCTGGTTTTCAAATTTTTCTTTCAAAACATACATCCAATTTCATAGGTGAAATCACACTAACATGAATTTTATGCAAGATATGAAAATAAGCTTTTCTTTTTAAAAAAAGGCTATAACTCTAGTCATTAAAACAAGATTCCACCAGCATACAGTGAAACCAAAACATCTATTCTTTTAACACAAAAGCCAAAGCAGAGTATGGCACGGTACCATCAAAGCCTTAATAGAATATAGTAACACCTTACTGAATTATACTTACGTAAGTTAAGGAAAATTACATTGTCCAGGGTCTATTTATCAGTCAAACCAAACTCGCAAATACCCTGAACACTGTGTCTTACTTTGTCCCATTAAACACTGTGCTGTTTTTACCACCCAGCATCAATTCACCCTTTCCTGGGAACTTCACACCAACTCTTCTCTGAGAACTCAAGTATATCAGAGGAAGGTGACTCAAGCTGCTTGTGACCCTGGCCTGACCAAGGTACCATGGCTCCCTGAGACAGTGACCGTGCAGGGCTGGATATGTGACCAGCATCAGTTTAGCGACAGTTAATGTCTTGGAAGGTTTCCTGCAATGCTAGCACAAGAATGCTCATTCTTCTCCCCTTAGTTTTAAACCTGGAAAAATCTTCCCCAAGAATTTGCTGGAAGCCATCTTATGACCATGAAAAAACCTGCAGGAAGATCGTCAACAACAACACGATCAATAATCAAAGCCAAGAACGGACCCTACTCACATCACTTGAGCCCCAAATCAGGCAGACCTTGCCAAACCAATTTCAGAACTCTTCAGTTATAGAAACAAGAAATCTCCGCTTTTTCTTCTTAAACTCATCTGAGTTTGATTTGATTAGGTTTCCTACCACATGAAATACAGAAGGCATCTGAAATACATACTTACTACTGAGACCATCTGTGCAATCGTCCCTCGGGATTCACAGGGGCAGGGTGGGCTCCAAGATCCCTTCAGCTACCAAAATCCAAAGATGCCCAAGGCCCTCATATAAAACAGTATAGTATTTGCATATAACCTACACACACCCTGCCATATACTTTTAATCTCCAGATCACTTATAGTACCTAATACAATGTAAATGCTATGTAAGTAGCTGTTATAATGTATTGTTTAGGAATAATGACCAGAAAAAAGTATGTACATGTCCAATACGGATACTTACGGGTTTTTTTCCAAATATTTTTGATCCACAGTTGAACCCACAAATGTGGAATGCCACAGATACAGAAGACCAACTGTACGATAATGTCTGAATTAACAGAAGATGGGTTCTCATAGCCTATTTCATTATCAACAGAATCAACAGAAAGAGCAGAGCTTCCTCCAACCCTTCAGGTTTACAGAGGCCCCCAAGAAAGTGACCAAAATATATCTTTCTACCTCTCAGGAGACTAGGCCACATAGGCCCAAGGAATCAGCATTCTTTTTTTTTTTTTTTTTTTGAGACAAAGCCCCAAGTTGTCCCCCTGGGTATAGTGCCGTGGCATCACAGCTCACAGCAACCTCCAACTCCTAGGCTCAAGTGAGTCTCCTGCCTCAGCCTCCCAAGTAGCTGAGACCACAGGCACCTGCCACAACGCCCTGCTATTTTTGGGTTGCAGCTGTCATTGTTGTTTGGTGGGCCCAGGCTGGATTCGAACCCACCACCTTAGATGTATGTGGCTGGCGCCTTAGCCGCTTGAGCCACAGGTGCAGAGCCGGAATCAGCATTCTTTTCTATCAGGTGCAACCCTACTGCACTTGTGAAGGCCATTACAAAAGGCATTCCTGCCCCTGCTTACTCAGCTTTCAATGACTGAAGAATAAAAAAAAAATAAACAAATAAAAAAAAACCCAGGCACCAGTATTCTTGATGCCTTTCTTCAAAGGTTCTTCTTCCTGGCTCGGCGCCTGTGGCTCAAGCGGCTAAGGCGCCAGCCACATACACCTAAGGTGGCGGGTTCGAATCCCCAGCCCGGGCCCGCCAAACAACAATGATGGCTGCAACCAAAAATTGGCCGGGCCTTGTGGCAGAAGCCTGTGGTCCCAGCTACTTGGGAGGTGAAGGCAGGAGACTCGCTTGAGCCCAGGAGTTGGAGGTTGCTGTGAGCTGTGATGCCACAGCACTCTACCCCGGGGGGGATAGCTTGAGGCTCCGTCTCAAAAAAAAAAAAAAGGTTTTTCTTCCTAAAGCAGTTGGTAAATCAAGGGAATAGTCAGCTATAGTATTTGGTCTGGTTAAATAGATATTTCTGTTTCTACTGGTCTATAGAAAATAAAATGTACTGCTTATCCTTCCTGACTAAATTAATAACATTAACTTTAACTCTTAACTGAATATCAGACTAATTAAGTTCAAACCCAAACCCAACCCAATATGATTATAATTGTCTTGATGCCCTTCCCTTAAAAAAAAAAAGTTTCCTTCACAGCCATAAAATTGCCTAAGACCCACTGTTTTAATACACTTCAAACTAAATTAATGCTAAGTAAGATTTTGCAGATAAAGGTAAGGAAAACAATATAAAGAAAACTTAGAAATACTGATATTAAACTATTTGTGAGTGATAAAAATTAATTACCTAAGAAAAACAGATCTTATGCCTGGAGAGAAATACAGAAAACATTCACCCTGTGAAAAGGAGACCAAGAAAACAGGCACCTGGTGCTGTGCACAGGGTGCTGGGATCAGGACTTGAGGAAGACCACATCAGATGGCAAGCAGGCTGCATCTCACATAGCCACCCTAAGGTTGTATCTAGGATTCTCAGGTCAGGCAGTGTCCTAGCACAGCAGGAAAGAGTACTATTGTGACTAATAAGGCATGCTATGGACACAGGGCAAAGAGGGGGTAGAAGCACGCTCTATTCTAAACTAAGCTCAAACAATAAGCTCAATTAATAAGGTAGTACTTAATCCTATTAATTCTAAGTCCTATAATCAGTCTTCAACGAAAGGCAAGAGCTCTGATTCCAGAGCTAGACTGCCTGGGTTCCTATCTCTGTTCTCCTACCTAACAGCTACAAGTGAACTTGATCAATCAACATCTTTGTGTCTCACTTCCTTCATGAAAAAGAGGTTAATTCAAGAGTATCTATCTCACGGAGTCATTATGAGAAATAAGTTTATGAAAGGAGCACAGACAGTGCCTAGTAGACAGCAAGCACTACGTGCACTGGCTAGCACCCAGGGTGTCAACCTGTGGCCTACAGGCTGCATGTGGATTATGTGAGGGTATTTTTGCTTATCTGGTAGTAGATATCACAAAAATTATGCACAGATCTTTTGCTCACCAGCTTCCCTTAGTGTTTGTGCATTTATTGTGCCTGACAACTCCTATTTATTCTTCCAGTGTGGCACAGAGGAGCCAAAAGTTTGGACACCCCTGACTGGAAGATGAGTGAGGTCAGGAATTAACAATATTCGTATAAAAAGTTAAGTAGACAAGAACCCAATGTAAAGATGATCATTTTTTAAAAGTGATAAGCTATGTCAAATAAAAGTAAACAACATATCAAGGTCTCCCGGAATGGAATACAGACTACACAATGAATCTAACAATATTACAATTTAATGCCATATCTTTATAAAAGAGAAAGGGGGTGGGGGAGGAGCTAATCTGAATAACTGGAAAATCTGTTTTGGTGAGATACAGGAAAAATAAAGACAAAAGAACAGTACATAAACAAGGGTGCTAGTTGGTAAATTTGTGTCTCGGAGGGTACTACTTTGTAATTCTGAAAGCACTCTTACACGTACACTAAGGGTTGAACAAGCAAATAAATCATATGGAAGGTGAGCCAAATTTCTCAATGTCAGAGAAAGAAGTTATAAATAAGCAAGCAGTGGTGATGGATTAGACTGAGAGACATAAATACGAGTTCACATTTATTCTAAAACACATGCATTTAGACACAGAAACATAAATTTGAAAACATGTATTTCTGAGCCCTGTCCAACAGAGAGTCTGGAAGCAGGAACAACCTCAGGAGCAAGAAGCATCCCCAGCACCCATGACCTCTCATCTCAATACCATCTCCAGTACAAGGAAGCAGGGCTCTGGAGAAATGGCTAATTCTAGGACTGACACAGGGAAAATACAAGACAAGCCTATAGCAGAAAAAAAATGCTCAAAAGATGGAAGGTCAGGGACATGTCAGAGACAAGAACCAAATTGAAGGAATCTCCAATGGCCAAAGCTGGAATAATGTGAGCAGCAAAATAAACCATGACAGTATGACTGAAGTAATAAGTATCCATGAATCCATGATATAAATAAGGGATTAAATAAATAAGTAAATGGGGGAGAAGAGACAAATCTTCCTTACAGGGAATTCCAACCAGTACATGTCTCTACTTCCCACTGCAAGAAGCAGAATTTGATTCCCTTCTCCTTGAGTGTGAGCCAGACTAAGTGACTCACTTCCAAAGAAGAAAGTCTGGGCTCGGCACCTGTAGCTCAGCGGATAGGGCACCAGCAACACACACTGACGCTAGTGGGTTCCAGTCTGGCCCGGGCCTGCTAAACAGCAATGACAACTACAACCAAAAAATAGCCAGGTGTTGTGGTGGGCGCCTGTAGTCCCATTTACTCAGGAGGCTGTGGCAAGAGACTCGCTTAAGCCCAAGAGTCTGAGGTTGCTATGAGCTGTGACACTATGGCACTCTACCGAGGGTGACATAGTGAGACTGTCTCAAAAAAAAAAAAAGTCTGCAAAAATAAGTAGTGTTTCAGAGGAGAAACCTGGAAGACACCACTCTAACCAAGTGACCACAGTTAACATAACCAGTGATAACTCATGTTGCTATGATGTACCCCCTTGCATGATGTAGTAAAACTTCTGTGGTCTCCTTCCCACAAACCCATGACCTCACTTTAAGCACAAGAAAACATCTGGTAAACCCTGAACAATGGACATGCCTATAAAATACTTGACCAATTCTCTTTTAAACCCTTAAGGGACATGAAAAAGAGAAAAAGGCTGAGAAACAACCACCCATCAGAAGAGACTGAGGAAACATGAAAGCTAAGTGAATGTAAAATCTTAGATTGAATCTCGGAACAAAAAAAAAAAATGGCATTAGTAGAAAAAAAAAAGGTAAAATCCAAATAAAGTCTCAAGTTTAGTTAATAATGACATTAATATCAGCTTATTAGTTTTGACATAGGTACTATGACAAAGGTACTATGGTTATATAAATCTAAAACTATTCCAAAATAGTTTTTTTTAAAGAGAACTGGATTATAACAATGCTATGTAAAGATATTCATTTTTTAAAAGGGCATTCACTTTTAAAAACAATAAACAGGGCTCAGCGCCTGTGGCTCAGGTGGCTAAGGCACCAGCCACATACACCTGAGGTGGTGGGTTCAAATCCAGCCAGGGCCCGCCAAACAACAATGATGGCTGCAACCAAAAAAATAGCCGGGCGTTGTGGCGGGCGCCTGTGGTCCCAGCTACTTGGGAGGCGGAGGCAGGAGACTCACTTGAGCCTAGGAGTTGGAGGTTGCTGTGAGCTGTGAGGCCACAGCACTCTACCCAGGGGGACAGCTTGAGGCTCTGTCTAAAAAAAAAAAAAAAAAAAAAAGATAAAACAGAAATACACAGAAAACATGCACATAGCACAGAAAAGAGCATTTGAGTTTGGAGTTAAATAAAGAGAAGTATTAATATACATTCATTCAACAAACATTTGCTGGGCATCTAATACATGTCAGGCCCTAAAATAGAAACTGAAGATTTAGCTGTTAACAAAACAAGACAAAAACCTGTGACCTCATAAAACTTAAAATCTAACTGGATGGAAAAAGTCAAAAACAAAGTAAAATGTTTAGCATGTGCAATACATTTTTCTGATGAAAATTCCAAGAATAAATAAATCAAATATCCATCGAAAGCAGATTTCAGTAACTCCACAATGCCTCAGTGACGAGTTTACAGAATTTTAAACAGACATTAAAAACTGGCATTCAAGGGGTCCGGCATGATGGTTGATGCCTGTAATGCTAGCACTCTGAGAGTCTGAGATAAGAGGATCCTTGAGCTCAGGAATTTAAGACCAGCCTGATTAAGAGCAAGACCCCATCTCTACCAAAGAAAAATTAGCCAGGCATCTAGGCACAGGCCTGAGGTTCTAGCTACTTGGGAGGCTGAAGTAGGAGGATTGCTTGAGCCCAGGAGTTTGAGGTTGCAGTGAGCTATGATGATGCCACTGCACTCTACCCCCAGGGACACAGAGCAAGACTATATTTATAAATAACAACCACCACCTGACGTTCAAGGGTTACTAACTGGCCCTTTCTGGTGAACCAGTAAGTCTAATTATCCGGGACAAATAAAGACTCAAAGTAATACCATTTTATAAAATATGTTTATGCAAATAGCCATTCTCTGTATTAGTATTAAACTAAATTACAGAAATTGATTTATTATTATAAAACTGGTCCTGAGGCTGTGTCTTTCTACAATAAGCTCTAACACTGGGTATTCACTTTTAGCAAAATAGCATCATTAAATTAAACATAATTTGATGGTGTATATTTCATTTGTAAATTTGTTTTGGTTTTACCAAAAGGAGTCTATTTCAGTACATTTTTAGAATTAGTACATTAGTACATTAATGTGAAGATTAAAATCAAGTCAACCCTGAGATTCCATTCAATACTCAAATTTGAAAACTACCATGAGAAAAAACTGGAGTACTGAAGTAATTTAGGAATTAAGGGCTCTGACCGGGTTGACAGCAGTGAGAATAAAGAAAAAAAGATGGGACGGCATCTATGGCTCAAAGGAGTAGGGCACCGGCCCCATATGCTGAAGGTGGCAGGTTCAAACCCAGCCCCAGCCAAAAACTGCAAAAAAAAAAAAAAAAAGATGGCAAAAGACATTCTAAAATTAAAAATCCAGACGTAGTCACATGAGAAGAAAAACAGATCAAAAGATAACAGAGCCCTAAATGAACCACTGCTTTGACAGAGAATTTGGAAATTATGATACAGACTAAGACATTAATTATTCACATAGTAGTTAGCTAGCATAGAAAACAGAAAAGGTAGAAGTTCAAAGGAAGAATGCCACAACACCACTCTCAAGTATCTTGGTCTCATCACCTGTTTAGTTTTTATGTGCCATTAGCTATAAATAGCTAAGATAATAGAAATGAAAAATTAAGAAATTTTTAATATTTTTCTTTTTTTGCTTTATTATAGTCATCTCTAGGGATGAACAGGGGATTGGTTCCAGGATCTCCATGAATACCACAGTATTCTATAAAATGGCATATTTGGGCTCAGCACCCATAGCTCAGTGGTTAGGGCGATGGCCACATATACTGGGGATGGCGGGTTCAAATCCAGCCTAGGCCTGCTAAACAAAAATGACAACTACAACAAAAAATAGCTGGGTGTTGTGGTAGTAGCCTCAAGTCCCAGCTACTTGGGAGGCTGAGGCAAGAGAATTGCTTAAGCCCAAGAGTTTGAGGTTGCTGTGAGCAGTGACACTACAGCACTCTACCCAGGGCAACAGCTTGAAACTCTGTCTCACAAAAATAAATAAATAATAAAATAAAATAGCATGTGTGCACAAAACCTACTAAGCACATCCTTTCCTATAGTATAACTCATCTCCAGATTAATTACAACACCCAACACAATGTAAATGCTAAGTAAATAGTTATTAGACTTTATTGTTTTATTTGTATTTTTTATCATTATACTTTTTATTGGTTTTTTCCTGAATATTTTTTTCTTTCTTTTTTTTTTTCTGAGACAGAGTCTCACTTTGTCGCCCTGGGTAGAGTACGGTAGCATCACAGCTCAGAGCAACCTCAAACTCCTGGGCTTAAGCAATTCACTTGCCTCAGCCTCCCAACCAGCTGGGACTACAGAGCCCGCCACAACACCTGGCTGTTTTTTTGGCTGTAGTTGTCATTGTTGTTTGGCAGGCTCAGGCTGGATTCAACCCCGCCAGCTCTGGTGTATGTGGCTGGCGCCCTAGGCCACTGAGCTACAGGCACCAAGCCCCTGAATATTTTTGATCTGAAGTTGAATCTAAGGATGAGGAACCTGCAGATACAGAAGACCAACTGTACATGTTAATACAAAAAACACATTTTTTTTTAAAAAAAACTACTTTCCTAGGCTGGGTATCGTGGCTTTCATGCCTATAATCCCACCACCCTAGGAGGCTGAGGCAGGCGGACTGCCTGAGTTCACAGGTTCGAGACCAGCCTGAGCAAGAACAAGACCCCCAACCTCTAAAAAAATAGCCAGGCGCTGTGGTAGGCACCTATAGTCCCAGCTACACAGAAGGCTGAAGCAGAGAATCACTTGAGCCCAAGAGTTTGAGGTTCCTATGAACTACGATGCCACAACTCTCTACCACAGGTGACAAAGTGAGACTCTGTCTCAAAAAAAAAGGCTCAGTGCCCATAGCACATGGTTATGGTGCCAGACACATACACCAAGGGTGGCAAGTTCAAACCCTGGGCCAGCTAAACAACTGCAACAACAACAACAAAAACAGCCAGGCATTGTGGTGGGCATCTGTAGTCCCAGCTACTTGGGAGGCTGAGGCAAGAGAATCACTTAAGCCCAAGAATTTGAGGTTGCTGTGAGCTGTGATGCCACAGCACTCTACTGAGGGCAACATAGTGAGACTGTCTCAAAAAAAAAAAAAACCTACTTTCCTTTTAAAAAGTAGCAATAGGCATTGTTCTACAGTTTTGCCAATTTCTTTAACATCTAACAGAAGACATTAGAATTCTCCTATCTTCTTCTGCATTCAATTTATGCCAATATGTTGTTTTCGCTAAAGTATATGAAGAAATTTTATCTAGAAAAGGGAGGAAAGTTTGAATAGCCTTTTAAGGTTGTTGTGGATCTCATGCTTTGATATTATACCAAAACTGTTCCATTAAAAAAAGTGACGCTGGTTTGGCGCCTGTGGCTCAAGTGGCTAAGGCACCAGCCACGTACACCTAAGGTGGCAGGTTTGAGTCCAGCCCAGGCCCCCCAAAACAACAATGACAGCTGGACATTGTAGCAGGAGCCTGTGGTCCCAGCTACTTGGGAGGCTGAGGCAGGAGACTTGCTTGAGCCCAGGAGTTGGAGGTTGCTGTGAGCTGTGACGCCATCGCACTCTACCCAGGCGGATAGCTTGAGGCTCTGTCTCAAAAAAAAAAAAAAGTAATGCTGGGCAAGGTGGCTCAGAGTAATCCTGGCACTCTGGGAGGCGAAGGCAGGTGGCTTCCTTGAGCTCAGGAGAGTTCAAGACCAGCCTGAGCAAGATTGAGATCCTGTCTCTACTGAAAATAGACAGACTAACTGGCCAGGCATCATGGCAGGCACCTATAGTCCCAGCTACTTGGGAGCCTGAGGCAAGAGAACTACGCAAGCCCAAGATTTGGAGGTTGCTGAGAGCTGTGACATCATAGTACTCTACTGAGGGTGATAAAGTGAGACTGTCTCTTAAAAAAAAAAAGAAAGAAAGAAAGAAAAAGTGGCTAGTTCAGGTTACCCTTTAACCTCTTCCAGACAACTTCATTAAGCATTTTACAAGATTGGATGCAACATGGAATCTAAAATTATCAATTAACTTTTCCTATTTTTGCTCCATTGTCACTGTTCTATTCACTTTTAATGACTCTTTAAGCCATGCATAGTGTTTTGTCATCATTCCTGACCTGAAAAATACTGATCCACTGAGTTATGCAGATTTTCCAGAAACTGACATATTTCAAAAAATCATGTTAAACCCACTCATTTCATCATGAAAACCTTTAAGTACCAGAAAGCTGTCAAGCTCATAGTAACAGATACAAGTTTTCCCCAAAATTCTAATATTTGCTTAAAAGCTCAAATGTTCTCACTGTCAACAAGTATGCTCAGTTTTTTTCCTGGAAATGATGGGTTCACTTCTTTATTTCCTACCAAATACCCCAAGTGTGAATAACAATGGTTTGTCAGCCTCTCTTTTAAGTAAAAAATGGAGTTTTCCATGATAATAGTGGATAGTGTAGCTTGCAACGTAAATGCTTAAGTGTTTTTCCTCAAAATCTAACTTACCTCAATACGCAGCAGCACTTTATGCCATTCCCATCTTGGTGCACAAAATGTTAAAAACGTATGCATTCAAGAATCAAGATTTAATAAAATTAATCATTTTTACTATTTCATCAAGGACATTCTCAAACAAAACTGGTTTATTTTAATAACAAGTTGTTCCCAACAGTCTTTGTCTATCATTGCTTGTATATCATGCATTCAGATGTCAACAAAGTTAAAAAAAAGAGGCAAATAACATCTTAGTATAATTATGAAAATAGTTTTGACCACACAGATTCCCTAGGGTCTAGGACCACATTTGGAGAAACACTCCCGTAAGTATATCCAGCTATCATACCAGTAAGAAATCATAATACCTGCCTTTTCATTTGCCTAGCAGAGAACTTTGAATAGGCAATATACACATGTAAACATAATTTACATATTTTAAAATATAGATTTATAAGAATGAAACCTAGAAATCACCATTCTTCCAACTAAAAAGGAAAACAAAAATATATATGAAGAATATTTAATTAAGGGAACTTTGTCAATCTATACAATTCAGGCTCAGCGCCTGTGGCTCAAGTGGTTAAGGCGCCAGCCACGTACACCCAAGGTGGCGGGTTCAAATCCAGCCCGGGCCCGCCAAACAACAATGATGGTTGCAACCAAAAAACAGCTGGGCATTGTGGTGGGTGCCTGTGGTCCCAGCTACTTGGGAGGCTGAGGCAGGAGATTCGCTTGAGCCCAGGAGTGGGAGGTTGCTGTGAGTTGAGATGCCACAGCACTCTACCCAGAGGGACAGCTTGAGGCTCCTATCTCAAAAAAAAAAAAAAAAAAAAATCTATATAATTCAAATGATAGACTGTCATACATTTGTGCTAGATTAAGAGACTAATACCTAACATAATTTGTTTTAAATAAATTGCTTCTGTTTTCATTCATCTCCTACACATCACCACTGTAAGAAGATATCATCAATGGTCATGGGCACCCTGAGGCCCACTGGCAACACCCTAAGATAACCCCATGTTACCAACCAACTCCCTATATACTCACACCTCACTCTACCCCTAAAAGGAAGATAGAATAAAAATCTTGTTCTGGGAACCTTTCTGCTTCCTTGAATGCTTCTATTGTTTAAAAAAAGAAAAATGATAAAACACACAAGCTCATTACTAGAGGACCCAAACATTCCACCCAATGACTTGTAAAATGCTGGGGAAAAACTTCTGTTGAAAGACTTGAGGACTTGGGGGAAAGGCAGAAATACAGGTATTATCAACCATTCAGTAAAATCTTACTGAACATTCTGAAAGTGCTAAATCCTGTAAAAGATCCATCCAGATGTAGAAGGTACAACAGGTTTTAGTGGCTACACTTTAGTGGCTTGTTGTACATGCAACTATAGAGAAGAAAATTTAATGAACAGCTTTTGTGTTAAAGAAATCTTTGGCAAAAGATATGCCAGTGACTAATGATAGAGGAAAATAAGAGAAAGAAATAAAGACCATATTTGTAGGCCTAGTTTCAGTAGTGCTAAAAAGTTAAAAGGCACAGGAAAATTACAGTAATTTAGCAGTCTTAGCTGAATGATAGGAAACATTAACTTGATTGTTGCAGGAAAAGTAAGTAGATTAACAGTAATGTATTTTCCACAAAAATAAGATCATTCTTTTCAGCAAGAGTAAACTCACTGAGTTCAACACGAAGACCACAGACCAATATTCTATGTTTATCTGAAAGTACTATCAGCTTACAAAGACATGCCTCAGAAAAGAAATGATCATATAAATTTCAATCAGTTGGAGAGTTCAACTATCACAAATTTTTCTTTTTTTTTTTCTGCTTTTTTCATATAGTATCTCTCTGGCACCCAGCTAGAATACAGTGGTGTCACAATAGTTCACTATAACCTCAAACTCCCGTGCTCAATCTCATGCCTCAGCCTCCTAAGTACCTGGGCTCGAATCACCACACAACACCCAGCTAATTTTTCTATTTTTTGTAGAGATGGGGGCTCACTCTTACTCAGATATCTCAAACTGGCCTTAGGCTATCCTCACACCTAGACCTCCCAGACTGCTAGGATCATAAGTATGAGCCACTGAAGAATTTGTGGTCCCAGCTACTTGGGAGGCGGACTCGCTTGAGCCCAGGAGTTGGAGGTTGCTATGAGCTGTGATGCCATGGCACTCTACCCAGGGGGATAGCTTGAGGCTCCGTTTCAAAAAAAAAAAAGAATTTGTTTGAACAGATAAAACAGATTCACTAAAAAGACATCTAAAGATTAACGTTTTCCTTGATCACACGTGAAATCCTAGCACTCTGGGAGGCTAAGGCAGGTGGACTGCTTGAGCTCACAAGTTCGAGACCAGACTGAGCAAGAACAAGACCCTGTCTCTAAAAAAATAGCCAGGCACCTATAGTCCCACCTACTTCGGAGGCTAAGGCAAGAGGATCACCTGAGTCCAAGAGTTTGAGGTTGCTGTGAGCTACGAGGCCACAGCACTCTTCTGATGGTGACAAAATAAGACTCTGTCTCAAAATAAAATAATTTAATAAATCAATTAACTAACTAAAGTTTTTCTTTAAAACTATACTAAACCTATTTTTAAAAATAAGTAAAATCGGGCAGCACCTGTGGCATATTGAGTAGGGAGCCAGCCCCATATACCAAGGGTGGCAGGTTCAAACCCAGCCCCGGCCAAACTGCAACAACAGCAACAACAAAAAAAATAGCCAGGGGTTGTGGCGAGCGCCTGTAGTACTCGGGAGCTGAGGCAAGAGAATGGCCTAAGCCTAAGAGCTGGAGGTTGGTGTGAGCTGTAACGCCACGGCACTCCATTGAGGGCAGCAGAGTGAGACCTCAAGTCTCTTTTAGCACTACTGAAACTAGGCCTACAAATTTGGTCTTTATTTCTTTCTCTTATTTTCCTCTATCATTAGTCACTGGCTTATCTTTTTCCTAAGATTTCTTCAACACAAATGCTGTTCATCAAATTTTCTCCTTGATAGTTGCATGTACAACCGTCTCTAAAAAAAATAAATAAGTAAAATCCTCTCATTTGGTTGGGTATACCAGAAATTAAAACTATGATATAAAATTCATTATAATTCAAAGAGGAGACATGAGATATCTGTTCTTTCAACACTCCACTTAATAAAAGCAAACAGAATGAGGCTCAGCATCCAAACCACGGTGGTTACATCACCAGCCACAAACACTGAAGATGGCGGATTTGAACCTGGACTGGGCCAGCTAAACAACAATGACAACTGCAACAACAACAAAAAAAAAAATAGCTGGGTCTTGTGGTGGGCCCCTGTAGTCCCAACTACTTGGGAGGCTGAGGCAAGAGAATCTCTTAAGCTCAAGAGTTTAAGGTTACTGTGAGCTATGATGCCACAGCACTCTACTGAGGACAACATATGAGACTGTCTCCAAAAAAAAAAAAAAAAACAGAAGGAAAGGTAGATAAGTCAGGCAGTGCCTGTGGCTCAGTGGGTAAGGTGCCGGCCCTATAACTGAGGGTGACCAGTTCAGACTCGGCTCCAGCCAAACTGCAACAAAAAAATTACCGGGCATTATGGTGGGCGCCTATAGTCTCAGCTACTCGGGAGGCTGAGGCGAAAGAATCACCTAGGCCCAGGAGTTGGAGGTTGCTGTGAGCTGTGACGCCACAGCACTCTACCGAGGATGATAAAGTTGAGACTCTGTCTCAATAAATAAATAAATAAATAAATAAATAAATAAATAAATAAAAAGGTAGATAAGTCCAATACCAGATGTTCTGATAGAAAGTCTACTTTAATTCTTATATCTCACATACGCAGCCATCTCATTTAATTTACACAAATCTAATATACATTGAGCAATATTTCAAAGAAAGCTCCATTTAAATAAATACAAAGGACCTACCCATCATTCCAGATAGTAAGTGTAAGCCTAAGTGAGCACAAGAGAAGTGCTATAAATCTGCTGTTTCTACAACCTGTTCTGTACATCTGTCAAATGTGAGGGTATGTAGCCACTCAGAGTGACTCCAGTGTTCAATGATTAAGTATGTTTCACCTAGCATTGAAGCTAAGTGCAAATCAACATTTCTGTGCTCTACAGAATATTGATCTGCTCTCACACTAGAGGAAAAATGGGCTGGTCTTGGACCTAAAGAGAAGGTATTTGTGATCAGACATCTCTCTTCTAGGAACTCTTCACAGATAATTTTGCCTATGTACCGTTTGTGCCTTGTACACTGGCCTTATGTCCTAAGATGCTGGATAAGGAATCCAAATAAGATTCCTTCAACAGTCTGAAGACAGAATCATAAAATGGACTAAGGGGTTCCAACTACCAATCCCAAAGTCTTTACAGAACCTCTCAGAATTTCCAGGTATTCTAAACCCAGTAACCACTGTCTGATGCTTTCAGTATTTGAGTTTGATATATATCACAAACAGTTCTTTCAAGTACAGACACTTCCAAGTGCCATTTCTTTAGTCTCTGGGTTACCAACAGAACTCTTTACCAAAGCAAAGACTCTTCAGAAATTCCCTTGGCTTATCTTGGCCCTAAAGTTCATGATCTTGCTAAGAAAGTAATAGTTTAGAAATAAAATGGAAGTAAAGGAGGCAGGGGCAATTATATGCTTATAAGCCTTTTGTGATTTTCCTCTATTCAAAAGTTTGTCACAGGGTGGTGCCTGTGGCTCAGTGAGTATGGTGCTGGCCCGATATACCCAGGGTGGTGGGTTCGAACCCAGCCCCTGGCAAACTGCAACAACAACAACAACAACAAAATATAGCCAGTCATTGTGGCAGGTGCCTTTAGTCCCAGATACTTGGGAGGCTGAGGCAAGAGAATCATGTAAGCCCAAGAATTAGAGGTTGCTGTGAGCTGTGACGCCACAGCACTCTACTGAGGGCGATAAAGTGAGAGTCTGTCTCTTAAAAAAAAAAAAAAAGTTTGTCACAAATATAAATACTGCTGAAGTACTAGAAAACTTCAGACTCTTCAAGTACAATGAGATTTGCCAGTATTTGTGCTGTGATTTGACCATGTACTCTTCAAAATTCAGGTATTGCCAAAGTTAACAGTGAAGGTCCTCACTGATGAATGAGATTAGGTGCCTTTCTAAAGGGGTGTGCCAGAGGGAGCTGTTTCCCCACTTGTCCTTCCACCACTTTCTGCCACATTGAGGACAACAAAGTCCCCACCAGATTCTAGTGCCTTGATCTTGGACCTCCCAGCAACCAGAATTGTGAGAAATAAATTTCTATTCTTTACAGATTAGTTAATCTCAAGTATTCTGTTATAGCAACACAAAAACAGATGAAAGTAACTTGTTTTACCATATATATTACCTTTTCAATTATTTTATTACCGTAACATTACTTATCAAAAATAATTAAGAGGCGGCGCCTATAGCTCAAGCAGCTAAGGCACTAGCCATATCCACCAGAGCTGGCAAGTTCGAATCAGGCCTGCACCTTCCAAACAATGACAACTACAACAAAAAAATAGCTAGGCATTGTGGCAGACACCTGTAGTCCCAGCTACTCGAGAGGCTGAAGCAAGAGAATCGCTTAAGCCCAGGAGTTGGAGGTTACTGTGAGCTGTGAGGCCACAGCACTCTACCTAGGGGGATAGCTTGAGGCTCTGTCTCAATAAATAAACAAACAAACAAACAAACAAATAAACATAATTGAGCCCAGAAAAACTGCTTCTGAGTCTCCAAAAATCTACAGTAACTTATAGAAATGCTATAAAGAAATGACCAACTACAAGGAAATCAACTGTACAGTTAACCTTCCTGCAATTTCTAAACTAACAGGTTTTCAGGAGAGGAAAAAGACTTCTACCCCAGCACTTCCATATGGAAAAAGGAGAGTGAGAGGGCTAGGATGAATGGCTAACATTAAGACCCTACAGACTCCACGGTAGAAAAACATGACTTTTTGTATGGTAGTCTAGATATAAAAGTTGGTATTTTCACTAGTACAGAACATCTCTTTCTAAAGGGTAAGGAAGAAAGTATCCAGCCCTTTATTTGAATAGCCCTAATGGGCAAAGACTGAAGCACCTAATAAATACTTTGAAGAAATTTTCTTTTCTAGAAAATGTATCTAGTATTGCTGGCTAGTTACATGCTATTAGTGTATAACAAGTGAACCAGACATATGGTAAAGAAAAATTATTTCTTTAACTACAATGGTAAATTCTATAGGAATGGGAATAAGTTTGAACTTCCCAATTTAGACTTGATTATTTACAAAGCTAGTCAGAAATATCATTATGGAAAATGCTTTTAGGTGCTATTATATCCATAAGGCACAGACACAAAAGAGAAGAGAGGTTTATAATTGACATAGCTGTTTGGTGAATTGATTAATAAAGAATGTGGGAGAAATACACATAACTATTCAATTACATAAAATTTACCTGCAATGTTAATGTGAACTTAAGCCCAATATTTCCCAAACTCTCCAAACAAATCGTTCTAAGTAAATAACAGAAACCAAGGGCTTAGACTACTAGTATTGAGCTAACATGGACCCCAGAGGCAATAAATGCTTGTATCTTTTTTTTTTTTTTAAGAGATGGGGGTCTTACTTTATTACCCAGGTTGGTCTCAAACTCCTGGCCTCAAGCCATTGTCCTACCTCAAAAGCCTTTTCTTTAAGGAACTTTGGTCCTAATGGCTGTGGGAACTTAGGCAAGCTACTTACTTTTGCCAACCCTCAATTTCTTCATTTCTAAGATGAAGATATCCTCTCTGTAGGAATATATAAATACTCAATAAACACAACTTGCTCCACTCTTTGTTCATCTCATTCATTTTACAATACAGATAAGATCCACAAAAGCAACTTGCCAAGGAAATACAACTAGTGTAACAGCAAAGCCTACCACCCTTTGCACATCAAAGCTACTGGCAGGAAGCCCTTCAAAAGTATTTTCTTTTCTTTTTTGCAGTTTTTGGCCGGGGCCGGATTTGAATCTGCCACCTCCAGTATATGGGGCCAGCACTCTACTCCTTTGAGCCACAGGAGCTACCCAAAAGTATTTATTTTCTTTACAACATAACTTGAGTTCCCTACTGCAGGTAGGCAAATATTGTCCAAAAAGGCAAAATTATTAAGGGGGTAAGTGGGACGACTAACTCAACACAGTCTTCCTCTACGCCTATTCAAGCAACATTTCTGCCATGTACAACTCACTGATTATTTAGAAGGGTATTTCCCAGCCTTTTCCAACACATAAATAATTCTCATAGTAGCACAGTCATAGTACCCAGTAGGGGGTTTGATAATAAATTCACCAATTTCACTTGCACTATTAAATAATTTGAACACATCACACTTCAGATCAGAATTTTAGAAGGATACAGTAATTTTTCCTAATGACAAATCAGCATACTGTTAAAAAATTATAAAGTTCATGTTAATAGAAACTTTTATAATATTCATAAAGGCAGATTCTATTTTTTTCATTTTATAATTTTTTTTTTTTGAGACAGAATCTCACTCAGTAGCCCTGGGTAAAGCGGTGGCATATCACAGTTCACAGCAACCTCAGACTCTTGGGCTCAAATCCTTTTATCTTAGAAAAAGCAGTTTTCAACAAATTCAAAAGTAGAATGTTTGGGGCCAATAAACATATGAAAAGATGCTCAATATCACTAATACAAATCTAAACCACAATGAGATAGCACCTCGTACCTATTAGTACAGTACTACCAAAAGGACAGAAAATAACAAGTGTTGCCAACGATGTGGAGAAATTAGAACCCCTGTGCATTGTTTGTGGGATTGTAAAATGGTGCAGCTATTATGGAAAATAGTATAGAGGTTCCTCAAAAACTTAAAAATAGAGGCTCAGCACCTACAGTTTTGCGGCTAGGGCACCAATCACATACACCACAGCTGGTAGGTTCGAACTCAACCCAGGCCTGCCAAACAACAATGACAACTACAACCAAAAAATAGCTGGCGTTGTGGCGGGCCCTTGTCCCAGCTACTTGGGAAACTGAGGCAAGAGAATCGCTTAAGCCCAAGAATTTGAGGTTTCTGTGAGCTGTGACACCATGGCACTCTACCCAGGGTGCCATAGGGAGACTCTGTCTCAAAAAAAAAAAAAAAAGGTGGCGCCTGTGGCTCAAAAGGGTAGGGCACCGGCCCCATATGCTGGAGGTGGTGGGTTCAAACCCAGCCTGGCCAAAAATAAAATAAAATAAAATAAACCTATTACAAAAAAATAACTTAAAAATAGAACTGCCATATGACCCAGCAATCTTACACGTAGATATACAGCTGTCCCTTGGTATATTCAGGAGATCTGTTCCAGAACTGCCCCTGTATACCCAATTCCACTCATATTCAAGTCCCAATGTCAGCCCTACGGAAATCTCACATAGGAAATGTCAGCTGTCCAACACACGGGTTTCACACCCCACGAATACTATATTTTGGACCTCCATTTGGCTGGGGGAAAAAAAATGTTTGTGTAAGTGGGCCCTCACAGTTCAAACCTGTGTTCTTTGATGGTCAACTGAATATCAAAAAAATTCAAAGCAGATCTAGAAAAGTTATTTGTACATCAAAATTTACTACAGCATTACTGACAACTGCCAAGATTCAGAAGCAACCTTTACGTCCATCAACAGATGAATAGATATAAAAACGTGGTAAAAACATACAATAGAATAGTATACAGCCTCAAAAAATGCTATTACATGCTACATACAACATGGAAAAACCCTAAGGGCATTAAGCTAAGTGAAGTAAGCCAGTCACAAAAGAACAAATCTGTATGACTATACTCCATGAGGTATGGAAAGGAGTCAAAACCATAGAAACAGAAAGTAGAAAGGTTTTTGCCAAAAACTGGGGAAATGGCAAAGTGAGAATTAGTGTTTAATGGGTACAGAATTTCAGTTTTGCAAGATATAAAAACTCTAGAGATCTGATGCACAACAATATGGATATACTTAACATTACTCAAATGCATGCTTTAAAATGGTGAAGATGGGAAATATAACATTATGTGGTTTTTTTACCACAAAATTAAAAAAGTAAAATGTTTGATTTAGGAATTGCATGTATAGGCACAGAGCAGGTTCTCAATAAAAATTACTTCAATTATTTATAGCATAATAGAAGTAATGTACATGAAAGGTACTCACACACCCATGGAGTTTAGAATATACCATGACATCCAAAAATACAAAAGCTGCTTTAATGACTGAAATTATCCCACTATTATACTGGCTGCAGCTCATACCTATAATCCCAGCAGGTGGATTCCCTGGGCTCAGGAATTTGAGATCAGCCTATGCCATGAAAGACCCCACCTCTACTAAAAAGAGAAAAACTAGCCAGGTTTTGTGGTGGGTGGGTGCCTATAGCTACAGCTACTTCGGAGGCTAAAACAAGAGTATCACTGGAACCCAGGAGTTCCAGGTTGCTGTGAGCTATGATGCCACAGCACTCAACCCCAGGGCAACTGAGACTCTGTCACAAAAAAAAAAAAAAGTAAGAAAGAAAGAAAAATAATTCTCCCACTACTTAAAGAAACTATGTCTGATTTTCTTAGATTTTTTTTCTCATGGATAAATTCACAGAATAATTTTCTTAGATTTTTCTGTTTTGCTTACAGGCACTTCTCAAGTGGTCTTTAGTATTAAAAATCAAGGCAGTAAAATAGATGAAGCAGTCAAGATGACACTTTTTTAAATTTTTTTTTTGAGACGGAACCTCAAGCTATCCCCCTGGGTATAGTGCCATGGCATCACAGCTCATAGCAACCTCCAACTCCTGGGCTCAAGCGAGTCTCCTGCCTCCACCTCCCAAGTAGCTGGGACCACAGGCGCCC
>CAUYQV010102890.1:0-15400 GCA_963574575.1 Galagoides demidoff
ATCCAGGGTGACAGAGTGAGACTCTGTCTCAAAAAATAAAAATACACAAAATAACATTAAAAGAATTTTTTTTTGTAATAAAGAACATATAGTTTGGGAATGGATACTTATACACCAAGATATTTTTAAAAAGCAAAGCAGTACAGTCTTTCTTATTAATCATGAATGGTTAAGAATTTCCACAAAGATTTTATTTATTTTATTTTTTCTAAAAATGTTTTTTATTCTTTTTTTTTTTTTTTTTGAGACAGAGCCTCAAGCTGTCCCCCTGGGTAGAGTGCCATGGCTTCACAGCTCACAGCAACCTCCAACTCCTGGGCTCAAGCAAGTCTCCTGCCTCTGCTCCCCAGTAGCTGGGACCACAGGAGCCTGCCACAACGCCCGGCTATTTTTTGGTTGCAGCCGTCATTGTTGTTTGGCGGATCCAGGCTGGATTCGAACCCGCCACCTTAGTTGTATGTGGCTGGTGCCTTAGCCACTTGAGCCACAGGTGCCGAGCCAATTTTATAGCAAAATTATAGTAATATTTATGCTATTACTTAATATTTTCTATAAATTGCCTTTTTTTTTGTTTTGTTTTTTTGAGACAGTCTCACTTTATCACTCTCAGTAGAGTGCTATGGCATCACAACTCACACCAACCTCCAGTTCCTGGGCTTAGGCGATTCTCTTGCCTTAGCCTCCTAAGTAGCTCGGACTACAGGTACCTGCCACAACGCCCAGATATTTTTCTTGCAGTTGCCACTGCTATTTTAGCTGGCCAGGGCTGGGTTTGAACCCACCACCCTGGGTATGTAGGGCTAGCACTCTATCCACTGAGCCATAGGTGCTGCCCTATAAATTGACTTTTTAAAATTTACCTTACAATAATATATATCATTAATGGAAAATGTATATCACTTGCTCTGTGAAAATAAAACTATAAAAATACAATGGAAACAAAACAGTGTTATTAAAGCCTTAACTAGATTCTGGTACTGTGAAACGCTTGAGTCTGAAACCTATTCCTTCCCTGTTTAAAAAGACATTAGCGAATATTAGAGACGTGACACATTTTCCTTTATGTAAAGGAAATGTTAGAAAGAGGTTAACTTTCACACTGTTACCTAGTGCTGTCTGCTAGGATCACCTAAAACATTTTATTCAGACTGGGATTTACCCATGCTTTACAAGACATTATTTTAACCAGACCATGTTATTGTTTATTCTGCTTGATTTGCGGATGGCTGATTTTGGCTTACTCCTTTTGTTAAGGGAATGACTGCAGTTTTCATGGCCAAACCACAGTTACTTTTGAGTTAGTTTTTAAAAGACTTAACTAAAAAGACAGATTTAGGATATCATTTTTATTGACCTGTTTTCTACAAGGGCTATGTAATTTATGCTACAGAGTTAGTAATGTAAAATGAAAATAAATTTTTCCTGAAAGACTTAGTAACCACTTAATCAACCATTATCTAAACATCCAGGAAATGGGAGACCAACATTAGGCTGAATGTGGTGAAGTGTCTTAGTTAAAACTCTTGGCTAGGCGCCTGTGGCTCAAGTGGCTAAGGCGCCAGCCAAATACACCTAAGGTGGCGGGTTCGAATCCAGCCCGGGCCCACCAAACAACAATGATGGCTGCAACCAAAAAATAGCCAGGTGTTGTGGCGGGCGCCTGTAGTCTCAGCTACTTGGGAGGTGGAGGCAGGAGACTCGCTTGAGCCCAGGAGTTGGAGGTTGCTGTGAGCCATGATGCCAGGGCATTCTACCCAGGGTGATAGCTTGAGACTCTTGTCTCAAAAAAGAAAAAAAAAAACCATTCATGCGGCTCTGCGCCTGAGGCTCAAGTGACTGAGGTGCCAGCCACATATATCTAAGGTGGCAGGTTCAAATCCAGCCCAGGCCTGCCAAAGAACAATGATGGCTGCAACCAAAAAATAGCCGGGCATTGTGGCGAGCGCCTGTGTCCCAGCTACTTGGGCGACTGAGGCAGGAAACTTGCCTGAGCCCAGGAGTTGGAGGTTGTTGTGAGCTGTGATGCCACACACTCTACCCAGGGAGACAGCTTGAAAAACTCTTGATGCAAGGAATAGAAACTCATTGATAACAACTCAAGTAAAGCGAAGCTCCTAAATCCCTGTGGGAGAAAAGGGCAGGAAATAGTGCCTCAGGGCTTCATAGAAACTAGAAACCTGTCAGAATCTGAAGCTTCTTTCTCAGTTGCTCATCTCTGCTTTTCTGTATGTGTCTTTGCTCTGCTTGGTTATTCAGACTGTTTTGTTTTGTTTTGTTTTGCTTACTCATCAACTTCTCCAGAGCCCAGCATGTTGGCTTTTGTGTCTACACCAAGTTGTGTATGGAGAAGAGAGGGTTCACTAGCCTCACCCCAGAGGCTTAATCAGGACTATACCTTCTCTCAATATATTTTGATAAAGATAATTGATACTTTTTATTTTTATATAAGTGCTATGTGAATGAAGAGTTTTGAAAGATAGCTCTTTTTCTTTGCTCTATATCAACCAACTTGTATTCCCTAGAGCTCCTTTAAGATAGAAATTGTAGAACTGCTGTTTTGAGTCATATTTATCATTTCCCAGCTAGAGTTCTCTATAGCTTGCTGACTCAGGCTTTCAGTGTTGTGATTTAAGATTACTGAGAAGAAACTTGATTTACTCAGCTCGGGACAAATGTCTATTCACCTTGGGATAGGGTACAGTTTACCTGGTTCAGACATGGACACCTAGCCTTATTCCTTCAACAGGAGCAGTGAAAACCAATTCCAGAGAAGAGGGCATGGATACAGTATGTCAGAACCATATCAACTACAGAGGGAAAAGGAAAATATTTTATCTGCTCCATTTTATGGGTTGACCCTCAGAATTGGATCTTATCAAGATAGGTTTTATGGGGGCAGCGCCTGTTGCTCAGTGAGTAGGGCGCCAGCCCCATATACTGAGGGTGGTGGGTTCAAACCCGGCCTTAGCCAAACTGCAACAAAAAATAGCGGGGCATTGTGGCAGGTGCCTGTAGTCTCACCTACTCGGGAGGCTGAGGCAAGAGAATCGCCTAAGTCCAATAGCTGGAGGTTGCTGTGAGCTATGATGCCACAGTACTCTACCGAGGGCCACAAAACAAAACTATGTCTCTAAAAAAAAAAAAAAAAAGATAGGTTCTGTGAACCTAGACTTTTAAGTTAACCTATCAGCAGTAACTTAGAATTGACTCTAGAATGAGATTAGCATCTGGTATTAGGAAGAGAGAATATTATTTATTGAGCTGGTTTATCTGTCAGATATTCTTTTTTATGAGATAAAGTCTCAAGCTATTGCCCTGGATAGAGTGCTGTTGCATCACAGCTCACAGCAACCTCCAACTCTTGGGCTTAAGCAATTCTCTTGCCTCAGCCTCCCAAGTAGCTGGGACCACAGGCACCTGCCACAATGCCCGACTATTTTTTTTTTTTTAAGGACACATTAAAATTTGTTTTAATACTACTTTGGGGAAAAATATGCCACACTTTTAGTGAACGAACGAGAAACATTTTTATAGTAGCAGTAGGCTATTATTTTTACCTACCATACCATAAATTCATAGGAAAGAGGTTCCAGTAGCTCAGGGAGGCACCTTGCCATTGAATGTGACAGTGTTGATTGACTTGAATTCATGGGAAATAGGTTCCAGCTCCTTATATCACTGTTACATGGGGTCTATTGGTTATCCTATGTGCTGTGTTGTACCCCTATTATGCTGTGAATTCATGGGGAATAAATAGGTTCCAGCACCTAAAAACATGGGTCCATTGGTACTCCTGTGTGCTATGTTATGTGCTTATTGTGCTATGAATTCGTAGGGAATGGATTCTAGGAGCTCAGGCTTCTTTCCGTTGGTTCTCACGAAATAGGCTTCTGGGTAGAGCAGGCCAGCACTTCATTTGAACCCAGGTACCTTCTCTCTGGCTTCCTGCTTTTTCTGATCATTTTCCTTCACATGTTTCAGGAAGCTATCTCAGCTCTTAGAGTGCTTAATATGCTCAATACAAACATTAATCCTCTTGGCAAGATATTTTGCCCTTTTGTTTGTTTACAATAATGCCAATAGCATGCCGGGTAACATTGTAGACTCTTCCATTTTTGCCATGTTAACATTTGTGTAGCATGCCTTTTTGGACAGTACCCATTCCCTTGATGTCACCTTTCTTGTAGATTCGAATATATGTGGCCAAAGGAACAACTCCATGTTTTCTAAAAGGCCTAGAGAACATGTATCAGGTGTCTCTCCTCTTTCCCTTTGCATTCGTCATTTTGGTGAATTACTGGAAGATGGTGTCTCCCCCAGCTATTTTTTTGATTGTAGTTGTCATAGCTGTTTGGTGGGCTGGACTGGAGTGGAACCTGCCAGCTCTGGAGTATGTGGCTGGCGCCCTAGCCACTTGAGCTACAGGCGCCAAGCCCATCTATTCTTTTATTTTTTTGAAATAAGGTCCCAGGCTGAAGTACAGTGATGTCATCATAGTTTAATGGAACCTCAAACTCCTGGGTTTATGGACTCTTCCCACCTTAGCCCCTGAGTAGCTGGGATTATAGATATGCCCCACCACATGTGGTCAGTTTTTCCCTCTCCTCTCATCTCTGCCTTTCTTCTCCTCTCCCTTTTCTCCTCTACCCCTTGCCTCCCCTCCCCATCTCCCCTCCTCAACTCCTCCTTTTCCCTCCCTTTCCGTTCTTTCCCTTCCCTTTTCTTTTCAGTTGAGATAAGGTCTCACTGTATTCACCAAGCTGGTCTCCAATCTCTGACTTTAGGTAATCCTCCTGCCCCTCAGAGGACTGTGGTTTACATGTGTCAGCCACTGTTCCTGTCCTCTGTACCTGAATATTAGGTCTGTGAGGTTCCTCTTTGTCTAGATTGTGGTTCCTTATGGGATAGGCTTCTTATCTTTTTACCTAGCATTATTGGTGCTCATCAATATTAAATGCATTGAAGAATGACTGAAGCGATAAAACTTATATTCATGCATTTGTTAAAAGTTTTAGTGGGCCAGGTATGGTAGCTCATGCCTATAACCCTAGCACTCTGGAAGGCTGAGGCAGGAGGATCACCTGAGCTCAGGAGTTGAGAGCAGCCTGAGCAAGAGCAAGACTCCATCTCTAAAAACTAGCCAGGCGTCATGGTGGGCACCTACATGTAGTCTCAGCTACTTGGGAGGCTGAGGCAAGATGATCACTTGAGCCCAAGAGTTTGAGGTTGCTGTGAGTTAGGATGCTATGGTACTCTGCCCAATGCAGAGTAAGACTTTGTCTCTAAAAAAAAAGTTTATGTGAAGTGTTCAGTGGAGAAAAATTTATACCATATGGTAAAATGATAGTTTATTTCTGTTATCTGTGATACTTGGGCCACCAGGATCATAGATTATTTGACTTGTCCATGCCTGTGCTGATTTGGGACATTGATGAGCAAAGAATCCACTAGTGATGGTAGATTGTGAGCTAACTTGTGTTCAGTCATGTTATAGATTTAGAATTGACAGCTACTGTACTGTTTTGTCTTTATAGCACTTCCCATTTTCTTACTCTGGAAGTGAAACTTTGCTTTTGTTAAGATGTTAAGGCTCAGCACCTGTGGCTCAATCGGCTAAGGCGCCAGCCACGTACACCTAAGGTGGCGGGTTCAAATCCCCAGCCTGGGCCCGCCAAACAACAATGATGGCTACAACCAAAAAAATGGCCGGGCGTTGTGGCGGGCACCTGTGGTCTCAGCTGCTTGGGAGGCGGAGGCAGGAGACTCGCTTGAGCCTAGGAGTTGGAGGTTGCTATGAGCAGTGATGCCATGGCACTCTACCCAGGGGGATAGCTTGAGGCTCCGTCTCAAAAAAAAAAAGATGTTAAAAAATTTTGATCTACTTTATTTGTAGGGCATTCTTAGGTTTATAGAAAAATGAGTAGAGGCTCAGCACCTGTGGCTCAAGTGGCTAAGGCCCCAGCCACGTACACCTAAGGTAGCAGGTTCGAATCCAGCCTGGCCCGCCAAAACAACAATGACAGCTGCAACTAAAAAATAGCTGGGCATTGTGGCAGGCACCTGTGGTCCCAGCTACTTGGGACGCTGAGGCAAGAGAATCGCTTAAGCCCAGGAGTTGGAGGTTGCTGTGAGCTGTGATGCCACAGCACTCTACCCAGGGGGATAGTTTGAGGCTTTGTCTAAAAAAAAATGAGTAAAAAGTGCACAATTCCCATATGCTGTCTTATCACCCCTCACTCAAGGGGTTCCTTATTATTAACTAGCATTAGTGTGGTATATTGCAGATCCAATATGATGCATTATTATTATTATTATTTATTTTATTTTATTTTCGAAATAAGAGCCTCAAGCTGTCCCCCTGGGTAGAGTGCTGTGGCATCATAGCTCACAACAACCTCTAACTCCTGGGCTCAAGTGAGTTTCCTGTCTCAGCCTCCCAAGTAGCTGGGACCACAGGCGCCTGCCACAACGCCCAGCTATTTTTTTGGTTGCAACCATCATTGTTGTTTGGCGGGCCTGGGCTGGATTCAAACCCACCACCTTGGGTGTACATGGCTGGCGCCTTAGCCACTTGAGCCACAGGCGCCAAGCCATGATGCTTTATTATTAACTAAAGTCCATGTACTAAATTCATTCTTCATGTTGTGCAGAAGGTGGTGTTTGTTTCTGTTTTTTTGAGACAGAGTCTGTCGCCCTGCCCTGGGTAGAGTATCCTGTGATCATCACAGCAACCTCAGACTTTTTTTTTTTTTTGAGACAGAGCCTCAAGCTATTGCCCTGGGTAGAGTGCTGTGATATCATAGCTCACAGCAACCTCCAACTCCTGGGCTCAGGTGATTCTCCTGCCTCCGCGGGGACTACAGGTGCCCACCACAGCGCCCACTGTTTTTTTTTTTTTTTTTTTTGTAGAGACCCAGTCTCACTTTATCACCCTCGGTAGAGTGCTGTGGCATCACAGCTCATAGCAGTCTCCAGCTCTTGGGTGTAAGTGATTCTCTTGCCTCAGCCTCCCGAGTAGCTGGAACCCATACAGGCGCCTGCCACAATGCACAGCTGTTTTTTGTTGCAGTTTGGCCACGGCTAGGTTTGAACCCTCCACCCTCGGTATATGGGGCCAGCGCCCTACCCACTGAGCCACAGACGCCGTCTTGCCGGCTATTTTTTGGTTGCAGCCATTGTTGTTTGGCAGGCCCTGGGCTGGATTCAAACCCACCAGCTCAGGTGTATGTGGCTGGCACCTTAGCCGCTTGAGCCACAGATGCCAAGTCAACCTCAGACTCTTGGGCTTGAGCAGTCCTCTTGCTTCAGACTCTTGAGTAGTTGGGACTACAGGTGCCCGCCTCAATGCCGAGCTAGTTTTTCTATTTTTAGTAGAAGTAGGGTGTCACTCTTGCTCAGGCTGGTCCCAACTCCTGAACTCCAGCAATCCACTCACTTTGACCTCCCAGAGTGCTAGGATTATAGGTGTAAGCACCGAGCCCTACTTATTCTATAGGTTTTGACAAATACATTGTGACATGAATACACCATTTTGTATTATACAGAATAATTTTACTGCCCTGAAAATTCCTTTGCTCCATCTACTCACTCCGTTCTTCACAACCACTGATTGTTTACTGTCTTTATAGTTTTGCCTTTCCAGACTGTCATATAGGAATCATATAGTATATAGCCCTTTCAGATTTGGCATTTTTTACTTGGCAATATGTATTTAAGGTTTCCTGCATGGCTTTTTGTGCATCTGTGTATATGTTTTCTCCATATCTTTTCATGTTTTGATAACATTTTTTTTTTTTGAGACAGAGCCTCAAGCTGTCCCCCTGGGTAGAGTGCTGTAGCATTACAGCTCACAGCAACCTCCAACTCCTGGCTCAAGCGAGTCTCCTGCCTCAACCTCCCAAGTAGCTGGGACCACAGGTGCCCACCACAACACCCGGCTGTTTTTTTGGTTGCAGCCGTCATTGTTGTTTTGGCAGGCCCGGGCTGGATTCGAACCCACCACCTTAGGTGTATGTGACTGGTACCTTAGCCAGTTGAGCTGCAGACGCCAAGCCAACATTTCTTTTTATTGCTGTAAAATATTATATTATGGGGGTTTGTTCATCCACTTACTTTTTTTTTTTTTGGAGACAGAGTCTCACTCTGTCCCCTGGGAAAAATGCTGTGGCATCAGACCTCATGACAACCGCAAATTACTAGGCCCAAATAATCCTCTTGCTTCAGTTTCCCTAGTAGCTGGGACTACATGCGCCTGCCACAACACCTGCCTAATTTTTCTATTTTTAGTAGAGACTAGGTCTTATTCTTGTTCAGGCTCGTCTTGAACTTCTTGAGCTCAAACAATCCATCTGTCTTGGCCTCCCAGTGTGCTGGGATCACAGACATGAGCCATTGCACCAGGCCATATTCACTCACCTAGTGAAGGACGTCTTGGTTGCTTACAAGTTTTGACACTTGGCTCGGCCGAGCCTGTGGCTCAAGTGGCTAAGGCGCCAGCCACATACACCTAAGGTGGCGGGTTTGAATCCGACCCGGGCCTGCCAAAACAACAATGACGGCTGCAACCAAAAAACAGCCAGGCATTGTGGTGGGTGCCTGTGGTCCCAGCTATTTGGGAGGCGGAGGCAGGAGACTCTCTTAAGCCCAGGAGTTGGAGGTTGCTGTGAGCTGTGATACCATAGCACTCTACCCAGGGGGACAGCTTGAGGCTCTGTCTCAAAAAAAAAAAAAATCAGGATTGTTTGAGCCCAAGAGTTTGAAGTTGCTGGTTGCTGTGAGCTATGAGGATACCACTGTACTCCACCTAGGGACACAGAGACTGTCTCACAATTATATATTGTGCAAAAATATATCTGTCAGTGTTCCAATATATCCTGTCAATATATCTGTCAATTGTGCAGGGACTCTCTCAAATCAAATCACTGATGTCAGGGTTACCTGGGGGAGAGGACAGCTGGCTGAGAGAAGATCTAAGGGGCACACTCTGCTCAACTGGCCTTCCTATGTCTACCACACCTGTTTTAGAAACAGTTCTCCAAAGAATGCAGGGCAGCCTCCGAGGTCTGTGGTTACCTTGCCCTCTGGACCTTGTGGCCTGTGTCTCTAGATACATGACATGGGCTTAACACAGAGTAAGTGTCCAGGAAACCTCTGATAACTAGATGTTGACTTAGCCAGCTATTTTTTTTTTTTTTTGAGACAGAGCCTCAAGCTGTCACCCTGGGTAGAGTGCTGTGGCATCACAGCTTACAGGAACCTCCAACCCTCCAACTCCTAGGCTCAAGCGAGTCTCCTGCCTCTGCCTCCCAAGTAGCTGGGACTACAGGCGCCTGCCACAACTCCTGGCTATTTTTTGGTTGCAGCTATCATTATATTTGGTGGGCTGGGCTGGATTCGAACCCGTCAACTCAGGTGTATTGGCTAGCGCCTTAGCTGCTTGAACCACAGGTGCTGAGCCCAGCCAGCTATTTTTTGGGCTCATCACACATATGATCTCATTTAGCCCTCACAAGGGTCTTTTGAGGTAGGTAGTACACACTCTCGTTATCTTTTAAACCTAAGATAATCTAAAAGATCAGAACTTAGTTTAAAGAGAGTGTATTTAGGGTGGCACCTGTGGCTCAAAGGATTAGGGTGCTGGCTCCATATGCCAGAGGTGGTGGGTTCAAACCCAGCCCCGGCCAAAAACTACAAAAAAAGAGAATGTATTTAAATGTAAATGTTGGCTCGGTGCCTGTGGCTCAAGTGGCTAAAACGCCAGCCACATACACCTAAGGTGGCGGATTCGAATACAGCCAGCCGCCAAACAACAATGACAGCTACAACCAAAAAATAGCTGGGTGTTGTGGCGGGCGCCTGTCGTCCCAGCTACTTGGGAGGTGGAGGCAGAAGAATCGCTTGAGCCCAGGAGTTGGAGGTTGCTGTAAGCTTGATGCCATGGCACTCTACCCAGGGCGACAGCTTGAGGCTCTGTCTCAAAAAAAAAAAAAAAATGTAAATGTTGAGGACAGCTTGGTTGGAAAGTATGGATTTTAAGGTTTTTTTTTTTTTTGCAGTTTTTGGCTGGAGCTGGGTTTGAACCCGTCACCCTTGGCATATGGGGCTGGCACCCTACTCCTTGAGCTACAGGCACTGCCCCAAGGTATTTTTTAAGGATAGAATCTTGCTCTGTTGCCCACACTGGAGTGCCCTGGCCTGTGCCTAGCTCACAGCACCTCAAACTCCTGGATTCAAGGGATCCTCCTGCCTCCACCTCCCAAGTACCTGTTTTTGTTTTCTATTGTTTTGAGACACAGTTGCCCTTTGTCACTCTGAATAGAGTGCAGTGACATTATCATAGCTCATAGCAACCTCAAACTCCTGGGCTCAAGTGATCCTCCTACCTCAGCCTCTTGAGTATCTGGGATTATAGGTGCCTGCCACCATCCCCAGCTAATTTTTGTATTTTTATTAGAGATGAAGTCTCACTATTGCTCAGGCTGGTCCTGAAATCCTGAGTTCAAGCAATCCCAGACAAAGTCAGTGTTGCAAAGTGTAGAGCAGTGGTTCTCAATTTTCCTAATGCCACGACCCTTTAATACAGTTCCTGTGGGTCACAACCCACAGGTTGAAAACCACTGGTGTAAAGGTTTTGCTGCCTAGGAGCAGTGGCTCATTCCTATAATCCTAGCACACTCTGGGAGACATAGATGGGAAGGAACCCTTGAATAATTAGGCCTGGCCCAGTGGCTCTTGTCCGTAATCTAGCACTCTGGGAGGCCAAGGCAGGTGAATTGCCCTGAGCTCACAGGTTGGAGACCAGCCTGGGCAAGAGTGAGTCCCACCTACTCCGGAGGCTTAGGCAAATCGCTTGAGCCCAAGAGTTGGAGGTTGCTGTGAGTTATGACACCACACCACTCTACCAAGGGTGAGAAAGTAAGACTGTGTCTCAAAATAAATAAGTAAGTAAATAAATAAATAAAATAAAGATAGAACAATTATCCAAGTGTTGTAGTGGGCACCTATAGTCCCAGCTACTCGGGAGGCTGAGGCAGAGGATCACTTGAGCCCAGGAGTTTGAAGTTGCTGTGAGCTATGACACCACAGTACTCTACCTAGAGTGACAGAGTGAGACTATGTCTCAAAAAACAAACAAAAAAGCAGGCTTGGCACTTGTAGTTCAGTGGTTAGGGGGCCAACCACATGCACCAGAGCTGATGGGTTCGAACCCGGCCCAGACCTACTAAACAACAATGTCAACAACAACAAAAATAGGGCCACGCCTGTGGCTCAGTGGGTAGGGCGTCAGCCCCATATACCGAGGGTGGCAGATTCAAACCTGGCCCTGGCCAAATTGCAACAAAAAAATAGCCGGGCGTTGTGGCTGGCGCCTGTAGTCCCAGCTACTTGAGAGGCTAAGGCAAGAGAATTGCCTAAGCCCAAGAGCTGGAGGTGACCGTGAGCTGTGACGATACAACACTCCATGGAAAACATAATGAGACTCTATCTCAAAAAAAAAAAAAAAAAAAAAAACAAGCGGGCCGGTGCAGTGACTCAGGCCGGTAATCCTAGTACTCTGGGAAGCAGAGACCGGCCTGAGCAAGAGCAAGACCCTATCTCTAAAAACAGGCAGGCTTTGTAGCAGGTGCCTGTAGTCACAGCTATTTGGGAGGCTGAGGCAAGAGGATCACTTGAGCCCTGGAGTTTGAGGTTTCTGTGAGCTATGATGCCATGGCACTCTACCAAAGGTGACAAAGTGAGACTTTGTCTCTTAAAGAAAAAAAAGTGTAGAAATTTGGGATAATTTATATAGATACAGTTGGCTGGGCGCAGTGCTCATCACCTATAATCCTAGCACTCTGGGAGGCCGAGGCAGATAGATTGCTTGAGCTCATGAGTTTGAGATCAGCCTGAACGAAAAGGGAGACCTTGTTTCTACTAAAAATAGAAAAAACTGTGGCAAGAGGATTACTTGAGCCCAAGAGTTGGAGGTTACTGTGAGCAATGATGATGTCATGGCACTCTACCCAGGGAAATAGCTTGAGACTCTGTCTCAAAAAAAAATATATCTATAGGGTGGTGCCTGTGGCTCAAGGAGTAGGGTGCCTGCCCCGTATGCTGGAGGTGCTAGGTTCAAACCCAGCCCTGGCCAAAAACTGCAACCAAAAAAAAAAAAAATATATATATATATATATGTGTGTGTGTGTGTGTGTGTATGTATATATATACATATAGATAGATAGACAGACAGACAAAGTTTAGGGAAGTTTAATACAACTTTATACTGGTGGTGTGTGTGGCTCACACCTGCCATCCTAGCACTCTGGGAGGCTGAGTCAGGAGGCTTGCATGTGCTCCAGAGTTTAATACCAGTCAGAGCAAGAGAGAGGCCCCCCTCTACCAAAAATAGAACAAATTAGCTGGCCATCTCAATATGAGCCTGTAGTCCCAGCTACTCTGGAAGCTGAAGCAAGAGGAGTGCTTGAGCCCAGGAGTTTGAGGTTGTAATACACCACTGCACTCTACCCAGGGCAGAGACAGAGTAAGACTCTGTCTCAAACAAACCACACACACACAAAATAAAGAATTTTATATATATATATATATTTTTTTTTTTTTTTTTTTTTTTTTTTTGTGGAGTCAGAGTGTCACTTTATTGCCCACGGGTAGAGTGCTGCGTCACATAGCTCACAGCAACCTCCAACTCCTGGGCTTAGGTGATTCTCTTGCCTCAGCCTCCCAAGTAGCTGGGACTACAGGCACCTGCCACAACGCCTGACTATTTTTTTTTTTTGGGGACCAGGGCTTGGTTTAAACCCGCCACCTCTGGTATATGGGGGCCAGCACCCTACTCCTTTGAGCCACAGATGGCTCCCACCTGGCTATTTTTTTGTTACAATTTGGCCAAGGCCGGGTTTGAACCCACCACCCTCAGTATATGGGGCTGGTGTCCTGCCCACTGAGCCACAGGTGCCACCCAGAATTATAATATTTTTAAAGGTAAGGCTGAATGTATACTTATAATGGTCTGAGTTGTCTGAAGTGGTCATTTTGAGGGGGAAGTTATAGCTAACATTTTATGCTGAAGATATATATAACTGTCATGTGGTCCCTGTTTGGGGCATGTCTTGCCTGAGGTAAGTACAGAACAATAAAGAAGGCAGTTAATCTATAACAAAGATCAGAGATTGGAAGGGGGAGGTCTAGTCTCTGGGCTTTTCTATGCATTTATAAGACAAGAGCAATGCGGAAGAGAGTTAAGTTATAATTTAAGAGGTGGAATTGTAAAACATGTTATGTGACTTAGATCTTAGTCACATCTTTCTGCCGGCTTAAAGTGTTTTGGGTTTTTGTTTTGTTTTTGTTTTTGAGACAGAGTCTCACTCTGTTCCCCTGGGGAGAGTGCATGTTGTGGTGTCATAGTTCACAGCAACCTCAAACTCCTGACCCTTTTGCTTCAGCCTCCTGAGTAGCTGTGACTACAGGCATCTGCCACAATGCCCAGCTAGTTTTTCTAGTTTTAGTAGAGATGGGGTCTTGCTCTTGCTCCTGAGTTCAGGCAATCCACCCTCCTCAGCCTCCCAGAGTGCTAGGATTATAGGCGTGAACCTCTGCGCTGACCTGTTTTGGGGTTTTAACAGCTTTTAAGTTTTTACAGTTTCCATCCTAGAAATAAGGAAACTGAGGACAAGAAAGGTTGAGCGGGCTGCCCATATTACGTATTAGGCAGATGGTGAGGTCAGGACCCCAGCCTGGCAGCATGGTGGTGACACCTTTACTGCTTATGGCTGTGTCTCACTGTGCATTGTAGTGTGTGGCGTCTGTGGGCACCACAGTCTCCTGGAGATGGATCCGGGCCCTCCAGGCTGACTCTCCTGGCCCATGCTTCCCGCTGTTTCTCTCCAGGTCTCTGGATGGGTGTATGTCCCCTGTCATTTCCCATAAATGAACTAAGTAGAATGGGGGGGGGTGGCTGTGTAGTAGCAGAGTGTAAATCTGGAGCCCATCTTCCAACCTGGCTGACATTTGAGGGGAGGTTCCATCTCCTTGCAGCTCTGTTTCTTTACCCATAAAAGAAAAATAAGAGCGCTGTTTTGAGGAGTCAATGCCCTGACCTGGCTGCCTTGCTGTGGCGGCCTCTCTGAGGGTGGTGTCACTTGAACCAGTGTGTGCCTCATCTTCCCTCCAGCTTTCTATCTTCATCTCTCATGTCTTTTTAATCTTTCCCAAGATTCTGTGTATATGACTGTGTACGTGTGTATACACCCTCAAAATAGATAATCTCAGTCCATCTTAGAGAATAGAAAGTTAATGTTATGCTCCCAATAGGTGTCAGGCAAGATACTAGCCACTTCCCTCTGGTCAGTCTTTTTTTTTGGAGAGAGAGCCTCAAGCTGTCGACCTGTGCGTGCTGGGCATCACAGCTCACAGCAACCTCCAACTCCTGGGCTCAAGTGGGTCTCCTGCCTCAGCCTCCCAAGTAGCTGGGACCACAGGCACCTGCCACAGTGCCTGGATATTTTTTGTTGTTGTTGTTGCAGCCATCATTGTTGTTTTGGTGGGCCCAGGCTGGATTTGAACCCGCTACCTTAGGTATATGTGGCTGGTGCCTTAGCCACTTGAGCCATAGGCGCTGAGCCCCTCTGGTCAGTCTTAAATCATTCCTATTTGTTTGTATTACCAGTCCTCAGGAAAATTAATGCCTTTAAAGATACATCTATGTTCTTTGAAAAGCAATACGGGGGTGGCGCCTGTGGCTCATTGAGTAGGGCGTCAGTCCCATATACCGAGGGTGGTGGGTTCAAACCCGGCCCTGGCCAAACTGTAGTCCCAGCTACTCAGAGGCTGAGGCAAGAGAATCACCTAAGCCCAAGAGCTGGAGGTTGCTGTGAGCTGTGACGCCATAGCACTCCACCAAGGGTGACAAAGTGAGGCTCTGTCTCAAAAAAAAGAAAAGAAAAGCAACAGGGGAAAGAAAGTCCGTTTTGGGAGTCTGAGAAGGCCAGGTAGCAGTGACGAGAGAGCAGAGAGGGTAATTCCAGGTGTGAACACTGATTGTCAGGCTCCACTCTGGGCCACAGACTCTGCTCCCTGCACACAAGGTTCTTTCTATCCTTTGCAATGCTGGCTTCTGAGGAGGAAGAAAGAGTTGATCTTGCAGTTTTGCTGGATCTTGCAGTTTTCTCTCCTTGATACCTTTTGCTGCTCCAGGCTTTGACCTGCACCCACTTAGCTGAAGTTTGATTTCCTGTGTGTGTCAGTGCCTCTCACCCAACTTATCCATATTGTAGATAAGAAATATGACCAGAGGCTCGGCGCCTGTGGCTCAATTGGCTAGGGCGCCAGCCACGTACACCTTAGGTGGCGGGTTCGAATCCCCAGCCCGGGCCGCCAAACAACAATAATGGCTGCAACCAAAAAA
>CAUYQV010102897.1:0-45382 GCA_963574575.1 Galagoides demidoff
TTGAAGATCAGGTACCGGTAAGTAGTTGGATTCATCTGTTGGCTCTCTATTCTGTTCCATACATGTACCTCTCTATTTTTGTGCCAGTACCATGCTATTTTGATCACTATGGATTTATAGTATAATCTGAGGTCTGGTAGCGTGATTCCTCCTGCTTTGCTTTTATTCCTGAGTAATGTCTTGGCTATTCGAGGTTTTTTTCTGATTCCATATGAAATGAAGTATTATTTTTTCAAGATCTTTAAAATATGACAGTGGAGCTTTAATGGGGATTACATTATTGGAGCATTTTGTGTTCAGATTTTTGGATTAGGGATGCTCAGCCAGTAAGTGTGTAATGCAAATATTCCAAAATCAGAACCAATCTGAAATTTACAAGACTTCAGGCCCCAAGCATTTGGAATAAGGGAGATTCAACCTGTGCTAAAATAGTAACACATGTATTTCTAATTTGGGAAAATTACCTGGTATTTCCTACTGTGGTATAGTAATTAAGGCATTATATTTCACATAATAGGAAAAAAGGTTTTAAAAAAAAGAAAAAAAAATTATAGTTACAGTTACAATTCAGGAAGCTATCTTATGTATTAGATTTTTCAAGGTACATATTTATGGTTCTTCCAAGACAATATCTTCAAAGGGGAAAGAATGATTTAAATAATTTGTAAAGTATATTTAAAATATGAGCAGAATATTTCTCATCAAACATAAGGCACAAGTTATGTCTATATAATTCTTGTCACACCCTGTACTTCTCAGATTAGTGCCATATACAGTATACACTAAATACATGCTTATTAATAATATTTAAATAGTATTTTAAATCTTTGCATAATATAAATTTGTTTTAGAACAAATGTAGCAACATATTATTTTAGCAAAGTAGATGACATTATTACGGTGCAGCTGTCTATCATGGGTCTCCCCAAAAGCATTCATACACAGTTCATTGGTTTTTTTATAGATTCCTATTTAATGTACTCCCAAATTCCTCTTTTATTGAGCTGCTTCTTTAGTTTTTTCCTTTCTGTCTTTTTGATGGTGTAATTGTTATTATTAGTAATTTTCTATATGTCTGTTGATTCTTTCAAATACTTGGAAGGAGGTCATCTTTCTCTTGACTCCCATTCCTTTCCTTTCTTGCTTGGTTTTAAATCTGTGGCTCATGTCAGAATATAATTTACATGCTTTTGGCTTGAAAAGCTGCTGTAAACTCTGACAAAAGTGACAGTATTAACTTAACAGAAAAGCAGAAGATTTAAGAGGCAGGGTCAGTATACTGAGGCTAAATTTATGCTTTTATGTAAGATTTGAGAAAGGAAGGAAGAAAAAACTACATCCTCTTAAATAACTTTCTCCATTAGAGTATATGTTATTATGGTTGTGTAGTTGACTAAGGTATTAATAGGAAGGAACTTTGTTTATTCACACTAATGATTAAGAAATACACTATAGCAGTGATTCTCAACCCTTCTAATACCATGGCCCTTTAATACAGTTACTGTGGGTCACAACTCACAGGTTGAGAACCACTGTACTATAGGCTTGGTGCCCATAGCACAGTGGTTACAGCGCCAGCCCCATACACCAGGGCTGGTGGGTTCCAGCCTGGCCTGGGCCAGCTAAACAACAATGACAACTACAACAAAAAAAACAGCTGGGCATTGTGGTGGGCACCACAGCTACTTGGGATGCTGAGGCAAGAGAATTGCTTAAGCCCAAGTGTTTGAAGTTGCTGTGAGCTGTGACTCCATAGTACTCTACTGAGGGTGACATAGTAAAACTCTGTCTCAAAAAAAAAAAAAAAAAGAAACTGTTATGCTCATTTGCATTAATTCAGACAGTGCCACTTAAAAGTCAAACCTGTGGTTATACTTTACATTAGAAATTCATATTTAACGTAAATCAGAAAAGAGTGACAGTAGGTTAAATCTTATGAGCTTTGGCAAGTTAATTTTTTTTTTTTTACTATAGTAAAGTAAACAAAATTTACCATTTCACCCATTTTTAAGTGTACAATTTTGTGGCACTCTGGTAGGACAAGGCAAGAGGATCCCTTGAGCTCAGGAGTTTGAGACCAATTTGAGCAAGCATGAGACTCTGTCTCTAAAAATAGAAAAATTAAGGCCAGGCGTGGTGGCTCATGCCTATAATCTCAGCACTCTGACTGGCCAAGGTAGGCGAATCACAAGTTCGAGACCAGCCTGAGCTAGAGCAAGAGCTCATTTCTAAAAATACCCAGGTGTTGTGGCGGATGCATATAGTCCCAACTACTTGGGAGGCTGAGGCAAGAGAATCACAGTTTCAGGGTGCTGTGAACTATGACATCGCCACACATTTTGAGGGTTGGGTGTGACAAAGTGAGACCTGTTTAAAAAAAAAGAAAGGACGTTGCTATCACCCCAGAAAGTTCTTTTATGTTTCTTCCCAACCAATCTTTTCTCTTAACCACTAAAAGATAACCACTGTTCTGATATTCTTTTTTCTTTTTTTTTTTTTTAAGACAGAGTCTTTGTTGTCCTTGGTAGAATGCATGGCATCATTGCTCACAGCAGCCTCAAACTCTTGGGACTACAGACACAACGCCTGGCTATTTTTTTGTTGCAGTTGTCATTGTTGGTTAGCTGGCCCCGTCAGCCTTGGTGCATGTGGCTGGCACTGTAACCGCTGTACTATGGGCGCCAAGCCTCCACCCTTCTGATATTCTTTTTATCATAGATTAGTCTTGCTTCTAATTAGTCTTGTTCTAGAACAGTGGTTCTCAACCTTCCTAATACCGTAGCCCTTTAATACAGTTCCTGTAGATTGCGACCCACAGGTTGAGAACCGCTATTCTAGAACTTTATATATAAGACTCTTCTATTTGTAAGACTTCATTCATTGAGCATGTTTCCGAGATTCATCCATATTGTTATATAGTTTGGTGCTTCCTTTTACATTGCTGAGTAATGTCTTATCATGTGAATATACCATGCATCCCTGAGCTGTTTTCTCAGCAACTTCCTAATATTATTGCTGTTATTACCTATTTTATAGATGATGAAATGATATCTCCCTCATTTATTCTTTTATCCTTAAGTCACTAACATTATGGCTCGGGAAACATTTGTGAAGGGTTTTTTTTTTTTTCTTAAAGTAGTGTTTTTTGTTTGTTTGTTTTTGTAGAGACAGAGTCTCATTTTATCACCCTTGGTAGAATGCCGTGCTACCACAGCTCATAGCCACCTCTAAATCCTGGGCTTAGGCAATTCTCTTGCCTCAGCCTCCCAGTAGTTGGGACTACAGGCACCTGCCACAACCCCCAGCTATAAACTAGTGTATTTTATTTACATCTTTTTGATTTCCCGGAAAACTTAGGAACACCAGCTCTCCCTACCCTAGATCTTAATCAGCAAAAGGATCAAACAGTTACCAGTTTGAAGTGTGTATATCACGCATATTAGTTTCTGATTTTCTTTTTAATACTAGTAAATAAATCATTCCCTAGGTGCTACTGGCTTCCATGCTAGGTATATCTTGAGATCTTAAATTCTTTCCCTGTCTTACTCCTGTCTGAGTTTTTGAAACAGCATTGTCATTTCATTTTGGTGGGGGAAGTAGGAGCCATTGTGTAATTTCTGGCGTTTGCAGGTAGGGGAGTGCACACTGTGGCCATCTGCCAGAGAAGATGCTGCAATGGGGAGAAGATAGACGTAGGGTGAAAGAGATAGAGACATGATAGGTTGTTAGTAGTTAATCCCTACTACAGTTATAAATTGAAACCCAGATTTTTTGCAGAGAGAAATTCAGATCCACGTAGTTTAAGGTGTTTCATTTGCAAATTAGACAGTACTATGACCATGCATATTTGATAGAATGGCAAAGTGACAACTCTTACAAACTTAAATATACAAAATTTGCCCTGTTTTTATTTGCTGTATATATGGTATACATACTTTGATCTCAAAATACTGTAAGAACATCAACTCATTTTATAATAGAACCACTTTTCATTTAATTTTGTGGTGGCCGGGAGAAAATCTAATTAAAAAACATTCAACATGGTTTAAGGACAAGTAACTACTGATAATCAAAGAAGCATGTAAAATATTAAGACCTGCTCTCTGTTTTTTTCCAAAAGGTATAAAAGTAATACCACTTAATAGGTTAGCTGCTACCCTGTACTTTCAAAGCACTTTAGAGTCATTTGTCTGTCTGAAGTAGGACAGTATTAGCACCTTTGGTTAATAGATGAGAACACTTTTTTCTCACTGTGTTTTATTGTATTTGATTTATCAAATACAGAATTCATCCAGAGCTTTCCAAACAGTACTTTGTGGTCTTCCAATGGCCTAACAAAGATTCCTTCTAATAATGATCTCCAGCCCTAACCCCCACTACCAGCAATCTCCTAAATACTTCTGTGTTATTTTTTCAGAAGAGTTTTAAAAACTGGAAATGAAGAAAGAATTGTTTCTACTTTTTGAGGTAGCTATGATAGTAAATTTAACTTTAACATTTATAAGAGATTATATCACTCATGGAAAAAGGTAAGATAGCTACCTCTACAAATAGGTTAAAGAATTCATAAATTTGGATAAAGTCTTTAAGCAAATATAGCTATTTAACTTTAATGCATACCTAATGGTTTTATTTCTGGAGGATAGATTATGGTATCCTTTATCTAAATAATTTAATAGTGCTCACTTCAGCAGCACATACACTAAAATTGGAACAATACAAAGATTAGCTTGGCCCTGTGCAAGGATGACACGTGAATTCATGAAGCATTCTTTGTTTTTCAGTACAAACTGTATGATTCTATTTATATAATATGAAAGTCCAAAGCATGCAGACTAATCTGTAGTAATAGAAAGCAGTCATTGGTTGCTTGAGGGTGAGAGGGAGGTGTTACAAAGGGACATGGGAAACTTTTAGAAACAGTGGGTAATATGTTCACTTGGTTGTGGAGATGGCTTCACAAGAGTATACTGATAGCTAAGCTTATCGAATTGGACACTTCAAATATGTATAAGTTACTATATATCAATTATATGTCAATAAAGCTGTTAAAAATAAAATAACAATTTTATTAGTTAGGTATGTTTGTGGTTAACAAAGGAATTAAAGAAAGTGCAGGTGTTTATTTCTTGATTTTATCATAATTAGTTATAAGGATAGTATCTCTGCAAATTACTGATTGCGTTATTACTTGAATAATCTTAAATTAGAACATGTTTCGGGAACTTTATAAATTCAAGAAGTAATAGAAGTTACACTTAGACTCCTCTGCATGCTGGTCTTTGTTCGTTTAAATATAGAGCATCTTGTAGGTAAAAATTTCAAAGTCTGATTTGTTTAATATATTTATAAGTATGTTTAATTCTCTTGTTTATGAGTACTGTAGTACTGCAGAAAATATTAGTCAGTAGATGGTCTTAATGTAGATATCTTCAGCACTGCTACAGAAAGTCATTGTCAGAGAATTCATTCTAATTCAAGGTTAATTAGTGTACCATTAAAATAATGTGTTACAAAAATTAATTGCATTGCAGGTCAAAAACGTGTTAAAAAGCATAGTGTAAATGTCTGAGAGCACATCATCCTTCTTAAAACGTTGCTATATGTGCGCCACCCTTCTGGAAAATATATCCAAAGTGAAAATCACTACTGAGGTCCAGTCATAGGTGTTTCCCCTAAAGTAAATTTTTGGCACCACATAAGGGAAATTTAAAATATAACTCCCATTAACAGTAAAACGTGTTGCTTGTCTGCTTTGCCATTGAAACAGCTAGGGATTTATATTTTAGCATTAGTTGATGTAACCATAATGGGTCAAACCTAAGGAGAAATTGAGAACCTGGTTGAGAGGTAGAAATTACCTGTACATCTTTTTTTTTGTTGTTTGAAACAGAGTCTCATTATGTCGCCCTCGGTAGAGTGCTGTAGCATCACAGCTCACAGCAACCTCAAACTCTTGGGCTTAAGTGATTCTCTTGCCTCAGCCTCCCAGGTAGCTGGGACTACAGGTGCCTGCCATCACAGCTCATAGCTGTGACGTCACAGTATTCTACAGAGGGTGACATAGTGAGACTCTGTCTCAAAAAAACAAAAAACACAACATTTTAATCTTTGGTGTTTGTTCAGAGAGTTTCATTAAAATATCTCATTGTCCTGGGCTGGTGCCTGTGGCTCACAAGGGTAGGGTGCTGGCTCCATATGCCAGAGGTGGTAGGTTCAAACCCAACCTTGGCCAAAAAAATAAATACATAAAATGTCTCATTATTCATATGGAGGATGTTTGAATTATTAAGCTAGTAAGAGTAGTTCTCATTAGAGCTACAAAAATTTTAACATGGGAAACTCTGTTTTGGTCCTCAACAGTATGTTTTTTACTAGATTTTTGGAATTGTCTCCATTATTAAAAGCTCTTAGTGAGCTCTGAAGAAGGTAAAATAAAACAGTTTTAATTTGCCCACATTTTCAGTTTTTTTATTTGCCTTTTTAGAATTTTTTATAAGCCTATCGGGAAAACAGATATTCACAGGTAAATAAAAATAAATCAAGCAAAAGAAGAGAACAGTTTGTAGGGAAGAGTTTTCTTATTCTGTTGTTGTTATTTAAAGGTTAGATCCTAGTTTAATTAGTTAAACTAATAGGTATGCAGAGAGAATCTGAGTGGTGAAAAAGAATATAGGCAAGTTTAGAAAAGCTTTCTTGAAAGGTGCTTTTTACTTTAGAGTCATCCTTGTCTCAGCCTGTGTCTGTTTAAATCTTACCTAAATTGACATAAAGCAGGGATTTCAACTTAATGTGGGAAAACATTCCATTCTTTATAAAAGACAACATCATTACCACCCTCAAAAAGCAGTGTTAAGCCAGACATCACTCATTTCTTAAGAAAAGCCCTTAGCTTTTAGTGTTTTATTTATTTCTTTTGACCAGCTAGGCTGCTTTCATGAACTAGACCAAAATTTTATGACAGTAGAGAATAGAAATTACATGTGTAATAGTAACTGTGAGTCTGGTAGACCACGGTTAAAATTAATATTTCATATTTAATACTTTATCTCTTAATAGTTAATCATGCATTCTCTCTTACAAGTGGCTTTCACAGTCAACTGTTTGATGATAGACCCTAGTAAATTGTACTGGTGTTTCTGAGATATTTCAGAATGCAGTATTAAGGAGAATGCTATTTTCAAATTAGTTAAATATTCTTTTTAAAGAATAAACTTGAGGAAAATCAGATATAGTACGTTTCAATTAGATTCCTACCTAGGTTTTAAGTGCTCTTTTTTTTATTCATAAGATTTCTTCTTAGAAGTGAACTGAATTTTAGAAAACTATATTTTATTATAAAGTACAATTTACAGAGCATTTTCTTATAGTCTGTTTATTCAGTACATATTATTGATACCATCTTTGTTATTACCATCATCTCTACTCTGTAGGTGAGGAAGCTGATTTGGCTGAAAGAAGTCACTGGGCTAGTACACAGTGGATCCAGAAGTAGAACTCAGGGCTTGCAGTTGATTGCCTGTTGCTTTTCCCATAGCACACTTGTATAATCAATCATTCTTAGAGAAATTTTATATATTTCTTTGTTTCTCTTAAAACATATTTTTAAAAATCCCTTTTAATTTTAATAGATTTAGGGGATACAAGTTGAATTCCATTTTATATTTATTGTGTAGTAGTGAAATACAAGCTTTTAGTGTACCCATCAGCTGAATAGTACACATTGTACCTTATAGGTCATTTTTCATGCCTCCTCATGAAAGTTTTTATGTGTTTTTAGGGTAGAGCTCTACTCCACTGGGCATGTGATCGAGGACATAAGGAACTAGTCACAGTCTTACTACAATGTAGAGCTGATATTAACTGTCAGGTAAGGGATGAAGAGGTGCTTTTTTTTGTTTTATTTTTATTTTTTTATTGAAGTAAAATTAATGTGACATAAAATTTTCGCAATTAACCTTTTTGAAGTGTACAATTCAGTGGCATTTGGTACTTTATGTAACCATCACTGCTGTATAGTTCTATAACCTTGCTGTCACCCCAAAAGGAAACCCTGTATCTGTCAAGCAGTCACTTTGGATTTGCCTATTATAGATATTTTATATAAATGGAATTATAAAATACATAGTCATTTGTGTCTAGCTTCTTTCACTTAGCATGTTTCGAAAATATATTCATGTTATAGCATGTAACAGTATTTCATTCCTTTTTATGATTGAATTGTATGTATATCCCATATATATGTGTGTGTGTATATATATATATATTTTTTTTTTTTTGGAGACAGTCTCACTATGTTGCCCTCAGTAAAATGCTGTGGCATCACAGCTCACAGCAACCTCCAAGTCTTGGCCTTAAGCAATTCTCTTGCTTCAGCCTCCCAAGTAGCTGGAACTACAAACACCTGCCACAATGCCCGGCTATTTTTTGTTGCAGTTGTCATTGTTGTTTAGCTAGCCTGGGCTGGGTTTGAACCCACCAGCCTTGGTGTATGTGGTTGATGCCGTAACCACTGTACTACGGGCACTGAGCCAGTATATCCCATATTTTGTTTAATCATTTATCAGTTGATGGACACTTGCATTGCTTTTACCTTTTGGTAATTCTGAATAATGCTGTTATGAACATACGTGTACATGTCTTTTGTTTGAACATCTGTTTTTAGTTCTTTTGGTTATATACATAAGAGTAGAATTGCTTGGTCCTATATGGTAATTTGATGTTTCACTTTTTGAGGAACCTCTAGGAACTCACCAACTATGCCACACTTCTAATTTTACCATATCTTTACCAATATTTCTTATTTTCCCTTTTTTTAGTAGCCTTCTTAGTAAGTATGAAATGATCTCATTATGGTATGATTTTGATTTGCATTTTCCTAGTGACTAATGATACTGAGTATTTTTTTATATACTTGTTAACTGTATGTCTTTTTGAAGAAATGTCTAATCAAGTCTTTTGCCCATTTTAAAGTGAGTCATTTGTCTTTTTGTTTTAGAGTTGTTAGAGTTCTTTTTTTTTCCTTTTGAGACAGAATCTTACTATATCTCCCTCAGTAGAGCTCTGTGGCATCACAGCTCACAGCAGCCTCAAACTCTTGAGCTTAAGGGGTTTTCTTGCCTCAGCCTCCCAAGTAGCTGAGACTATAGGTGCCCACCACAGTGCCTGACTATTTTTTGGTTGTAGTTGTTGTTTGGCAGGCCGGGGCTGGGTTCAAACTCACCAGCTCTGGTATATTTGGCTGGTGCCCTAGCCACTGACTTACAGGTGCCTGTAGCTCAGTGGTAAGGGTGCCAGCCACATGCTCCAGGGAAGTTGGGTTCGAACCCGGCTCAGGCCTGCTATACAACAACATCAAAAAAATAAATAAAAGAGCCAGGCATTGTGGTGGGCACCTGTAGTCCCAGCTACTAGGGTGATGAGGCAAGAGGATGGCTTAATTCCAAGAATTTGAGGTTGCCATGAAATATGATGCCACGACACTCTGTGGAGGGTGACAAAGTAAGACTCTGTCTCAAAAAAAAAAAAAAATCTGGCCTGGCGCCTGTGGCTCAAGTAGCTAAGGTGCCAGCCACATACACATGAGCTGGCAGGTTTGAATCCAGCCCAGGCCTGCCAAACAACAATGACAGCTGCAACCAAAAAATAGCTATCTATCTATATATGTAACTTAGAAGATAGCTCTTAATATCTGGATAAACAGATTCCTTTGCTACTCATTCAGAATCTTCCTTGCTATTTTTGCTTATTTATTCTTCTGTATCAACTGTGAGGTTATCTTTTCAATCTCCATTTTCCCCAACTGCTACCACCACTAAGTTATAGCCAAAAAATAAAAATGAAAACTATTGGGGCAGTCATGTCTTACTTGCTTTAATTTGTTTGCAGACATTTTATTTTATTTTTTGTTTTTGAGAAAAAGTCATGCTCTGTTGCCCAGGTTGAAGTACAGTGGCACGATCATAGCTCACTACAGCCTTGAGTCCCTGGGCGCTCAAGCAGTCCTCCTGTCTCAGCCTCCCAAGTAGCTGAGACTACAGGTGCATGCCATCATGCCTGGCTAATATATTTATTTTTTATAGAGAATAGATCTCACTGTGTTACCCATTCTGGTCTCAATCTCCTGGCCTCAAGCTATACTCCTGCTTCAGCCTCCTAAAGTGCTGGGATTGTAGGTATGAGCCACTGCACCTGGCCTGTTTGGGGGTATTTTTGAGGGAAATGTCTCCAAGTTAGGCACTGACTGGAGTTTTTGCCTAGTGTCTTCCTTGTACTCTGTTCGTTTGAATGGTATAAGACAGATAATCTCCAAACTATCTTACATGGCTTTATAGAACATTCTTACCAAACACAGGTTTTTGTTTTTTTTTTTTTTAATTTTAGAGACAGAGTCACTTTGTCACCTTTGGTAGAGTGTTGTGACATCACAGCTCACAGCAACCTCCAGCTGTTGGACTTAGGTGATTCTCTTGCCTCAGCCTCCTGAGTAGCTGGAACTGCAGGCGCCCGCCATGACACCAGCTATTTTTTTTGTTGCAATTTGGCTGGGGCCAGGTTTGAACCTACCACCCTCCGTATATGGGGCCGGCGCCCTAAACACCAGTTATAATCAAAGTAAAAGTTCCATGCAAATTTTCAGGATGGATCAGTTGGGACTATATGCCTGGCACAGTGTTTTCATTGCTCCCTTGTATTTATATGATCATTTTATGTAACCTCCAGCCTTGGTTTTCCTTTGTTAATGACAATCATAATATATACTGTCTACCTTCAGTTAATAGGATAGTTTGGCTTTTTCAGTTTTAGTTGCTAACATACTTCTGCATGTGAAGCTTCTGGAGATTAGTTCTCAGAACAGCTCTTTCTCTTGCAATTTCTTCTATGGTTACATTATTGAAAACTCTTTTCAAATATGGACAATACAAACATAATAAATGGAAGGAAAGCTTCATCTCCCTCATGACTCAATCTTTCTTAAACAACATTATCATTGACTGGCCTATTGGTTGCCAAAAAGGAAAATCAATTTTATTAGAAGTATTTGCTTGGCCACAGATCTTGGTACTAACCCAGCACAGACAGGCTGATGTTATCAACTATCTGAAGACTAATTTTTACCATTAGTCTGAAACGAAGTAGTAATTAGAGATAGATCAAAGTCTACTCTGTGTTTTTCTATCATTTTTACCCTTCACTATAGCTCATATATTCTTTTATTGCACTGAGGTTTCTATGTTCTGTGACTGTGATGTAATTGGAACTTCTAATTTTATTTTATTTCTAAGAAAGATCCTTTAAAGATTTTATTTGTTATCTGGCAGTATTATAGAAACAGTTTTGTCTCTTACACTGCTTGATATTTTTAGTTCAACTCTGGAAGCTATGTTTTTACCACATTTGGAATTAGAATATGGCTCAAATAGACAGAAACACGCAAACACACGCACCCTTCTCTGACTTCTTGAGTAACTGATTTTTTAAGCCCCGAGGAAAGATTAAAACTACTCCCAAAGCACATTAAAAGATATTTGAGTGCTGAAGATAGATTGGTAAGTTTTCACAGATTTATTGTAAAGTAGCATTAAGGAAAAAAAGATGGGAGGAAGAGGAAAAGGAGCATCTACGGTGCAGGTGTCTGCACTGTGTGCTGCAAGTTTGAGTAGTGCAGAATTGTTTAAGAACTTCATGATTTATAAATTACATATGCTTGTAGTTTATAGAACACTGTAGGCCACTGATTTCAACTGGTGTGTCGCAACACACTACTGTGCCACAGGAGGATCTGAGATGTGCCATATAAGTTTGTAAAGATCATTAATTAAATTATTTTTGATCAATGTACAAAGTTATGATTTAATAAAAAAACAATTTAAAAAATTAAAAATAAATTATTTTTGAAAGAAATCCAAAGCACGATAAGTATTTTCTTTTTTTTATTTTATTTTATTTTTTTTGATCAGTGTAATGTAAGTGTGCTACAGAAGTTTAACTACAGGTGAAAGTATGCCATGAAATAAGAAAGGTTGAAAACATTGCTGTAGAGTGACCCCTCTAGTGAGTATCTTGGTGGCTATCTGTGTGTTGTAAAGATTTAAAAGTATAAAACAGTAAATAAAACCATCTGTAATCCCATTACATGGGATTATGGTGAGGATGAGGAGGAACAGGATATAAGTCAGTTTTTTTTAGTATTTGTTGTATGGCAAGCATTTTATGTGCATTGTCTTGTTTAGTCAATTAATCCCATAATGTAGGTATATCACTATTTGCATTTTACTGATGAAGAAACAGGAGCTTAAAGAAGTCATAGAGCAGCCAGGCACAGTGGCTCACGCTTGTAATCCTAGCACTTTAAGGCTGAGGTAGGAGGATTGTTTCAGGCCAGGAGTTTGAGACCCACCTGGGAAACATAGTAAGACCCTATCACCACAAAACATCTTAAAATTAGCTGGATGTGTTAGCACACGCCTGTAGTCCTAATTGCTCAGGAGGCTGAGATAGGAGAATCTCTTGAGCCCAGGAGTTCCATCCTGGGTGACAAAGTGAGAGGCTCTGACTATATTTTTTAAAAATAAAGTAGAACTAGTAAGTGACAAAGCCTAGTTTTGAACATGCCATTGTGACTCCAAAGCTCAAGCTTTTAACCTCTTCACTATGAAATTTGAATATATTTCATTCTCATCTTTATTTTTTCTACTTATGTGTGTATAACATATTTTAAAGCTATTTGGTATAATATTGTATATAAAGTACAATAGAAGTTCCCTAGTTGACCTGATTTGCATAGACCAGACATGCACCACATGTACATATCAGTTTAATAGGCCTAGTTTTTTATATTGACCTTCTCCATATGTTTACTAGTTTGTTACAGTTCCCTGAGTAGTCAACTTAACAAAAGTTCTATTGTATTTTTTCTTCATTATTTAAAATTATTGAAGTATAAAATAAATTCAGTGAGGTAGATAGTATACCTATCTACCAGTTGTATACCTATATATAAAAATACATCAGCTGGGTGTGGTGGCTCATGTCTGTAATCCCAGCACTTGGGAGGCTGAGACAGGTGGATTGCCTATGATAGTACACAACTCAGTGCATTTTTAAATATATATATACCTATAATATGTAAAAATGTATGTGTGTATATGTATACCATCTGTGTCAATTTAGAAAATGTCCAGAACCCCAAGAAGATTTGTTCCCTTAAAGTACTAACCATCCTTAAGGTCAATAACCATTCTCTACCATGGGGTAACTATTATGCTGAACTTCTGTCACCACTAGTTAGTTCTAACTCATCATAAGATTCAAATATTTAGAATCATATAGTATGTATTCTTTTGGATCAGACTTACGATGCTCAGCATAGCATTCATGAGAGTCATCTATGTTGTTACATCGGAAACAAAAAGAAAACCCCGAGAAGTGACTACAGGGTCATTCCTTACTTTTTAAGGTTCCTGGTCAGTCTGCCCTCTTCAAACCTTTTAGTTTAATTTTTTTATGTTTACTTACTATATATGTCCAGGGTTTTTACTTAGCAGGAGGAACAGGGAGAAACGAATCCTGTCTGGAACTGAAAACCCAGTTGAAGCATTAAAAGAACAGTTAATACTAAACTTAAATGCATTTTTTCAAAGAATAAAGGAATATTTCCCATTTAATCTTATGAAACTAATATAACTCTGATAGCAAAACCTGATAAAAATACTACAAGAAATCACAAGTGAATTTTTTTAGGAAAACAGATGCAAAAAACCCAAATAAGGGCTCAGTGCCTGTAGCACAGTGGTTATAGCGCCAGCCACGTACACCAAGGGTGGCGGTTCTGAACCTGGCCCGGGCTAGCTAAACAATTGCAACAACCACCACCACAACAAAAATAGCCAGGCATTGTGGCATGCCTATAGTCCCAGCTACTTGAGAGTCTGAGGCAAGAGAATTGCTTAAGTGCAAAAGTTTGAGGTTGCTGTGAGCTGTGATACCACAGCACTCTGCCGAGGGAAACATAGTGATACTCATCTCAAAATAAAACAAAAACAAATAAGTCATTACCAAATTGAATTTATCATGTGAAATTTATTCTAAGAAAACAAGGCTAGTTTAATAACTAAAAATGAATCAATCTCTACGTCATATTTAATGTCGAAAGACTGCTTTCTTCTTAAGATCAGGAACAAGACAAGGATGTCTGCTATTACTACTTATATGAAACATTGTATTAGTGGTTTTAGCTAGTGCACAAATAAGAAAATGAAATAAAAAGGGATCTGAATTAGAAAAAGTAAAACTATATCTATTTGCAGATGATATATTCTTTTTTTTTTTTTTGAAACAGTCTAACTTTGTCACCCTCAAACGCCTGGGCTTAAGAGATTCTCTTGCCTCAGCCTCCCAAGGAGCTGGGACTATAGGTGCCTGCCACAACACCTGACTATTTTTAGAGACACAGTCTTGCTCTGGCTCAGGCTGGTCTTGAACCTGTGAGCTCAGGCAATCTACCCATCTCAGCCTCCCAAGTGTTGGGAATACATTCGCTAGACACCGCACCCAGCTGATAACATTTCTATATATAAAAAACTGTAAGACATGCACTAACGAACTGGTAGAACTAATATAAATGTTTAGAAAGAATCAAGAATACAAGATCAATAAACAAAAATCAGTTGTATTTGTGTACACTAACAGTGAACAATTAGAAAGGGAAATAAAACAATTCTATAATAGCACCAAAAAGATAAAATAACTTGGCAAAAAGTTCAACAAAAGAAGTGCGAGGGCTCAGCGCCTGTGGCTCAAGTGGCTAAGGCGCCAGCCACATACACTTAAGGTGACGGGTTTGAATCCAGCCCGGGCCTGCCAAACAACACTGATGGCTACAACCAAAAAATAGCTGGGCATTGTGGCGGGTGCCTGTGGTCCCAGCTACTTGGGAGACAGAGGCAGGAGACTTGCTTGAGCCCAGGAGTTGGAGGTTGCTGTGAGATGTGATGTCACAGCACTCTACCCACGGGGACAGCTTGAGGCTCTGTCTCAAAAAAAAAAAAAAAAGAAGAAGTGAGAGTCTTATACTTTGTAATCAATTAGTATTTAGTGGAGAGATACTGGACAATTATGTAAATATTTTATCCTCATCAAAATTTCAATTTACGTTTTTATTTATATCTGTTTGAATTCATGGGTCCTTGTTTTATTCACTGTTATAATCCATTGTTATTTTATTTTACAGTCAAATCATTTCAGACCCACGTTAAACTGTCTTCTGTGTCCTTTTGATAAGTACTTACCAGTTCTTCTGGCATAGCCAGAAGTTCTAGGCTCTTTTTTAACTTTTTCTTTTCCTAGCTTTAGAAACAGCATTTTCTGGAGGGAGAATAGTGTTTAGAAACCATGATCTAGGACTAGGTGTGCTCATTGCTGTTGGCCTATCACTCTTCCCATCCCTCGCAGTTATACACATATATACGCACACCATGCACGTTTACATCTGTGTTTATCCCTGTGTATGTATAGCATAGATTTACACAAATACCTCTAATTCCAGTTTAATAACTCAAGATTTATTCAGTGTTTTCTTTATATATTTATAACTTTGTTCTCTGACAGTAAGAATCTGAATCCAGTTATCACATTTATTTGAGACATACTTATTTGATCAGCCCATCTGTGTGTAAACTATTTCTCTGTGTTGCACACCCCCTGTCTACGTGGATGCCCTCTTTATACAAAGACTCTGGCAGTTTGCTTAGACTACTTTTCTAGGGGATGCCTTCCTCAGTCCCCTTAGTCTCTCACACTGAGCTAGGTCAGTTGCCCACATGAGCACTTTCCTTTCTCAGCTTAGCTTTCAACATCCAACACTGAGACTTTTAAGGGAATATCTTTCCACTTCACTTGGTCTTTGACAGTTTGTACAGGGCTTTCTTTCTATGTGGACATCCTTCTCACCCTACATGAGGTCTGATGCCACATACTGGGCTGCTACCACTATTCTCCACCCTCCACTCGCACCGAGGCTTCTGTTTCAGTCTTAACTTTGTAGCTTTAAAATTAGATTTTTCAGGAAAAGAAGCAAAAGAGCTGTATATTATAATTTTCTAGTATGTATATATGCTGAACGTTGTATACAAAGGACCCTAGGGGCTGAAGTTACTGTGTTATTTTCCCCAAGAGAAGGCAGCCCTTGTCCTCTATCATATCTGTAGATTGAGCGGCTGATCACCTCAGTTCAGTAGGACTGAGGTAGGTTGAGGCTGGGTTATAGCTTTAATTGGACCTAGTCCATCTATGCTTGCGTTGTGATTTTTTTTCTTAAGCTTGTTACCAGCTTCCTACGTCACACTGTTTCCAAATTTTGGCATATGTGGTGAGGCTGACGTTTGTTGTTTGAGGCAGGTCTCCTTCTTCAAGCAGGAAATAGTGCAAACACTACACAAGATTTTTACATGCTTTTTGGAAAGGCTAGTTTGACACAGAGCCTCTGGGTTTAGAAAGTAAACCATGTGGGAGAACAGCTGCTTTGTGCTTAGGAAATAGGAAATTTTCAGATTGTTGAGTTAAGGCCACGCAACCTCCAAAAGTTTTGCTGATTTTACTTCCTCCCAAAATTATTATATTTAAGCCTCACTCAATTCTCAGCCCTTGTAGTTGAGCCTCACTCAATCCTCAGCCCTTGCAGATAAAATCAGCAAATACCCCCAGGTAAGAAAGCAGCAGGAAAGAGCCTGCTCTCTTCTAAATAGCTCTCTGCTTTAGTTCACTTAGCACTTTTTCCTTCCGTGATACTCAAATATCTTTATAAATAAAATGTTAACAATTCAATTATTTTTTTAAAAAGTTATTACAATGGGAAAGCTACTCTGTTATCTCTTCTTTCTTCTTACTGGGAATCAGAAACCAACCACACAGTTTATATACTGCTTTTCCACTTAATATTGTGTAGTGACCATTTCTCCATGCCATCCCATTACTTTTTTAAATTTTTTAATATTTTTGGTTTGTTTTTTTAATAGCCTCTCCAGCTGAGAGCCTTATACCCATGGCAAGAGTGGAATATATGGTATAGGCATGAATATGTGAGAAACCACAGGATAAATGTGGTGCCTCTTCTCTGAGAATCCATTTTATGCATAAACTAATATAGACATATCATTGTGGCATAGGATGTCAGAAGAATGAATTGCTTAGATGAAACAAGACTCTAAGGAAATGTCATGTTTTCAGTAGGGCCAATGCAGAAAAGTTTGAAAAGTATAAATCCTTAATTTTTTTTAGTTTTTCTCATTTTCAATAGTTTTTCTCCCAAGACATAGTAGTTTTTAGTTTAGATTTATCTTCCTTTTTTTTCAGTCTTCAAATACAAAGGTATCTCATTTTCTAATTTTAGAAGATATATATTGTTCTTTCTTTTTATTATTATTATTTTTTTTTTTGGTCTGACTTTAAAAAAATCCTTTCTAGACTTGCCTTCTTCCTGTTACTACCTTTCCTCTACTGTATAAACATGTACTATTCCTGTGCATGTAGTATTAAAGCAAGTATTTAAACTAAAAATGTTAGGTACTTTTTTTGAATCTTACATTTATAAAACCACTTACAAATATATATATACTTAATGCATCTAAAGAAGTTATAAATCATAAAAGCTAAATTTTTTTGTCTCAGAATTATTGTGGTGACAGAGTATGCATTCTTGTTGTAATGACATTAAACTAATTATGCCACATTTAATCAATTCTAGGATTTTTTTTTTTTTTTTTGCATTTTAACATCTTGAAATTGAGAAGCCTCTTACAATCATTGTTAACCAAGTAATGAAGTTGTGGCCTATTCTTTTTTGTTTGTTTTTTTAATGACTAGAACAAAAAACATACATCTTAGAAGAACCACTTGTTCTTATCTCTCTTGTACCTTTATTCCAAATTGACCTTGGCCTCCTGTTGGGCCTAGCATTATAGAGGAAGGTCTCTGAGACATCCTGTGGACCACAGTTTTGGGCAAGGGAATATTCACAGGATACCTTGTGGGCTTGAAGGGATTGTAGTTACAAACTTTCACAAAAAACTTGATCTTTGATCTCTAGATGGTCCTCTGGGCTATGGCAGACACTTCATGGGGGCTTTGGTCAATTCCAGCCTCTGGAGTATGGCTGCAGGGGCAGTCTGAGGTGCTTCACAGTGATAGGTTTGCAACTAGAGTAGCTTCTGGCCGGGACCTGCAGCACATCCCCAGTTTTCATGAACTTGTCCATTTTGACATCAACCACCCTTGCTTACCTCCCGCACTGTTTGAGTAAACTTAGTCTTTAGTTGTTACTATTCACACTTCATTATTTTGCTGTTTTTAATTGCCATTTAAGATATTTTCAAAAGAATGACTATAATTGCATATTGAAATGAAAAATTATAAAGAGTCACAAAAAGGAATAAATTGATATTAATAGAAAAAGTATTCAACAGAAGAATGACTGTATTCCATACTTGTGTGCCTGTGTGTGTTAGAGAGACAGAGAGAGAGAGAAAGAAATAACCTCTTCAGGGAAAGGTTACTTTCTGGTTTGAATCCAGCAATAGCAGTTTATGCTTGATTGTTGAAAAAGGTGTGACAGCTTTCACCTATAATCCTAGCAGTTTGGGAAGCTGAAGCAGGGAAGATTGCTTGTGGCCAAGAGTTCCAGGTTACAGTGATCATGACACTACATGTCAGTCCAGGCAACAGAGTGAGACCCTGTCTCAAAAAAACAAACAAAAAAAACCTTTTCTATTTGGAAATAATTTTAGACTCTACAGAAGAATAGCAAAAACAATGTAGAGTTCCTGTGTATACTCTTCACTTAGCTTTCCGTAATGTTAACTTGTATATAACCATAATACAATTGTCAAAATTAGGAAATTAACATTAGTGTATAGTATTATTTAAACTGTAGGCCTTATTTAAATTTCAACAGTTTTTCTACTAATGTTGAAATATTTTCTGTTCCAGGATCCTATTCAGTATCCCACCCAATTTTAATTTGGTTATTAATATTTCTTCTCAGTCTCCTTCAATCTGTAACAGTGCCTCAGTCCTTCCTTGTCTTTTGTGATCTTGACACTTTTAAAAACAACTGATCAGTTATTTTTTAAAATGCTTCTCACTTTGGGTTTATCTAATGTTTTCTCTTGATTGGTTAGGTTATGCATTTATGGCAAGAATGTCACAAAAGTGGCATAGTGGCTCATGCCTGTAGGCAGGTAGATTGCTTGAGCTCACGAATTGGAGACCAGCCTGGGCAAAAAGCGAGACCAGTTTCTACTAAAAACAGAAAAACTGAGGCAAGAGGATCATTTGAGCCCGAGTTGGAGGTTGTTGTGAGGTGTGACACCATGGTACTCTACCCAGGGCAACAGTTTGAGACTCTGTCTCAAAAAAAAAAAAAAGAATATCACAAAAGTGATTTGCCAGCTGGGTGTAGTGACTCACTCCTGTAATCCTAGCATTTTGGGAGGCCAAGGCAGGTGAACTGCTTGAGCTCAGGAGCTTAAGACCAGCCTGAGCAAGAGTAAGACCCCCATCTGTAAAAAACAGCTGGGGCTTGTGGCGAGTTCCTATAGTTCCAGCTACTTGGGAGTCTGAGGCAAGAGGATTGCTCGAGCCCAGGAGTTAGAGGTTGCTAAGAACTATGATGCCACAGCACTCTACAAAGGGCAACAAAGTGAGACTCTGTCTTAAAGAAAGAAAGAAAAGTGATATTCCCTTCTTGATTCATCATATTAAGGACCAATAATGATGATGTTCACACACATAGGTTGTATTACTGGAATGTTAACCTTGATTCTTTGTTATGGTAGTGTCCATCTGTTTTCTTTATTGGGAAGTTATAGTCTTTCCTTTGCAATTTATTGGCAGGGGTGGGGTGGGGAGATACTTCGAGACTGTGCAAATCTTCTAACTCCACTAATTTTAGCATCCATCAGAATAAGTTTTGTCTCCAAAAATTATTATTGTGATACTTGCCTAATGGTAAAATTTTCAGTTTTCTGTCTTTATTCTATATTTACTAATTTGGAATTCTACTATGAGGAAGAACTGGACATTTCCCCCTCATTCCAGGATTATCTTATATTTTTCCTATCCCAGCCCTGGATCACTCATTCCACGTTTTAGGACTCAAGATGTAGGCACTTGGTGTGCTCATTCTATAGGCATTGTTTCTTGGTTCTCTCAGCAGCAGGGCTAGGAAATATATACAATGGCTATCTGGAAATATCTAGCCATGGAGTATAAAAAAATAGAGACATGTAGGGCTGGATGACTTTCTGGACAACCTCATATATATGTAGGAAATACACATATGTATACTAACCCATGCACATACAGACACTGTATTTCTTTATCTATCTGTATATATATATCTCTAAGACCATGTGTTCATACTAACATCTTTGATTATAATCCAGTATCACAGAGTTCAGTTTAGTCTTTCCTATTTATAACTTTTTTCTCCAATAGTAAGAAACTCAATTCTCATTATTTATAACATTCTCTTCAATGTTAGTATACAATAAAGGAATTTCAGAATTTCTAACCCATATATCTGTACAAAACATACTTGCTAACTAGATTAAAACACTTAATGTATAGTTTGGCTGTGTAAGAAAGAAAGAGATACCCCAAAATGTACACATACCTGCTCATTAGGACAAAAGAAACACAGAAAGGATGAATCAGAAACAACAGAGTACACATACAGGGAATGGGTGAGAATGGAGTGGAAAAAAGGGGGAAGGGAAGTAGTAGCATGGGATTGGGGTAGCAGGGATGGAAAAGATAATTCTCTGGGTATGCCTTTTTACACGGCTCTGATGCTTAGATCCATAGTAATGTTTCACACATTCCTGAATTAAAAATTAAAACCAATCACATATGTGGATCGAACCTAAAATGGCACACAGACACCAACAAATGAACCTGACCTGAAAACATCATTTACTGAAGGGGGAGGAGGAGGAGAAAAGTTAAGTAACTTTGGAAAATAGTATCTTGACTAGATATGGTAAAGCTAATAGCAAGTCTACTTTTGTATCTTTCAGGAGTATTTAAATTTTTTCCTTAATAGGTTTTCCACTTTTCTTGTTAAATTCCTTAAATATTTAATATTTGTTGCTAGAAAGTGTTTACTGTTTATACACTTTTCACAGATAGCATTCAAGATTTTTATATCTCTGATTTCTATACTTTAATGTAATTTCTGTGCAATTTATGTGATGTTAAGTCACTGTCTATTTCAGATATTTCATCTGTAAATGAAGGGGTAATATATTGACTTTTCCTGTTTTCCCTCACATAGTGTACCTGCCATCGTAATTAGTTGTTTGAAAAGCCTGGTCTAATTTGCTAAATTACCTGTATGATTTGCTAAAGAATTGCTTTAATTCCACTTAAGAATATACAAGTCAATGAACGTCAGGTGTGAAAACAGTCCTCTTTGCCAAGAACACAATACATTTTATCATTTGATCTTTACACAATACATTTTGTCATTTGATCTTTTCCTGCTGAGTGGATCATTGTGAAAACAGAGTTAGCCTTTAAATTATTTTCTTAATCCTTGATTCTCTCACACAGTGTAAAGAGTCTAGTCTCAAACTAGTTTTACTTTCTTCCTAAATTACTAACATATTTTGGGTGCCGAGGAAGAAGTATTTGCTAGTACTTGATTCAGCACCTTCCCATAGGAAGATATAAATATAACCATAGTGACATATGAATCAAGTTTTATATACTCTACAGAACCCAAGTGGATGTATATGTGGTAGTGAGGGAGAGGAGAAGGGAAGATGGATGTTAAATCCAATAGTTGTACTTTTAAAAAATATAATTATTTCATTTTTCAGAATAGGAATCATTTTTATGTATGTCAGTTGATAAAACGCTGATTTATTATCATGGAATAACCTTTTATGATAAATATGTTCCTTCCAAATACTTGTAATTGGCAATTTGAGAGCAGTTTGTGCTTTAATATTGCATTGCTTTTAATATGGAATTACTTCTTTGGTATTCTAATTAAATCTTTTCTTTGTGTTCCTCAGAGCTAATCAAAAATCAGAATTTCAATAAATAAAGAAATAAAAGAGTTTTTACTACATGAAAAATATCAATTGATGATTATATGTGGTTTTAGAATTATCTTTATACTTTCTTAACAATTTTACAATTTCATTATTAAATGCCAAAAACTACATCCCAGAATGTGAGAGTTCTCATTAACATATAGTAGTCTTTATATTTTCAAATTTTTTTTTTTTATGTCTGGGATTAAGTCAGAAAGTTGAAACAGTATAGTATACTTAGCAAATCCTGATCCTACTGATCATTGTATCAGCGTGATTTAGAACCCACTGGCCAATATGTAATCTGTCACACTGTGTTATGGGTCAAATATAAATATTATAAATTTGCACATTCTTATCTTTGTAGGGTTGCATATTGCATTTACAGTGACACTGTATTTGTCTGCTTTTTATGCATTAACCAGCTATAGGAAAAGTGTATTTAAGTAAAGGCAGGCTACTATTCTTTTCCCTGAATGATGGTATTTTTTTTTTTCTGGAGGCTCTTAGGTCATTAAATGTTTCAAGTTACATTTTTGCAAATGATTGCTTTGATGAGTCAATGTCAAATGAAATCCTGAAATAGCAGCAAAGTGCTAAAGAAATCCACAGAGTACTTGGATTTCTCTATGCAAAGAACACGTTTAGAAAGCCGAAATAAGGGGAAATTGCAATGAATGAAAAGAATCAAAATAAATGAGGTAATCAAAGTCAGAGAAATTGATATTGGCAGGTTCTGAATGATGTTCCTAGATGAGCCATCTTTCAAAATACTTCTTGTACATTGCTGCTATTCCTTTATTTATTATTAAAATAACATGATCCATGAGGAGCTTGGGGTGACTTTCGGCCTAGCTAATTCTAATTAATCCAGTCAGGGAGAGCAGTAGGGTAAGTGGAGCAGTCTATCGGATTGAAATTCATAACTTAATTGAGGTCAAAGTCCCGGTCTGGGAGAACAAAAGTCTTTTGCTCGGACCAGTCAGATCAATAGCAATAAATATCTGGCTTGGATACAAGTAGCTTATAGTGACAGATTATCTGACACTGGCCAGAGGTCTTGGTTCTGTTAAGGGCAAAGTCTTGAGCATACCATGGTTCTTGCTGATGTTCATTCCATACCCATGACACTTGGAAAGAATTGATACTCTCAAGAATGCTGAAAAACTCTTATGGAGCATTATGTGTGAAATTCCAAATGACTTCTGTTTGTTAGTATCAAATGAACATTCTTTAATGATACATTTTTTAAATGACAGAGGACTTTCTATCACATTGCCAGTAAAATCCAAAGGATTTGCAAAGTTGGTCATTCTTGAGAACTAATTTTCCCATTAATAATTCAAAAAAATGTATAGAATTGCTTTAGGGGAGGAACAGAATAGGTGCATATCATCTTGATTTACGTGTGTACTAACGTGCATATAAAAGTTAAGAGCATCATAGTGCATTAACATCAAAGAGTTAGTGTCAACTCTTTTAGGTGTGATTATGGTATTGTGGTTACATAAGAATGTGTCCTTGCGGGCAGCACCTGTGGCTCAGTGAGTAGGGCGCTGGCCCCATATACTGAGGGTGGGGGGTTCAAACCAGCCAAACTGCAACAACAACAACAAAAAATAGCTGGGTGTTGTGGCGAGCACCTGTGGTCCCAGCTACTCAGGAGGCTGAGGAAAGAGAATTGCCTAAAACCCGGGAGCTGGAGGTTGCTGTGAGCTGTGACACTACGACACTCTACCAAGGGTGACAAAGCGAGACTCTGTCTCTAAAAAAATAAGAAGAATGTGTCCTTCTTTATATGTGCATACTGATATAGTTGGAGCAAGATGTCATGTCTGTAATGGACTTCAGCAGAGATAAATACTTTAATTGGGCAGAATGTTTATTATTTAATCTGTATAATAAGTCTCTACTTTTCTATATCTATAAATACAGTAGAACCTCTGTAAGTTGACCACCCAAGGGACCAGTAACAAACCAGTCAGTATACAGAGGTGATCACAACATAAAGAACTTCCCTTGAGTATGTATGGTGCACATCTGGTCTATGAAAATTAGGTCAACTTGAAGTGGTCAATGTAGGGAGGTGGTCAACTATGGAGGCTCTACTATATTTACATAATAAAAAGTAACAACAAAATAACCTTGTGTAATAAAACTATTAGGCTAATATGTTACTGGGAAGGGTTTTCTTCCTTCCCATTTTGTCTATGCTTTTCAGTTTCTATTGAGTTATCAAAATTGTGGTTGTTCTTTTATGCAGTATATTGTTGTTTATCCATCATCACCATCATAATTACTGAATTAGTACAGCATTTTGGTATTCCACTCATTGTTTGATAACATTATTGCCTCTCAGTATCACCTACCAGCCATGGGAAAAGAATTCTTAAGATGTGTATTTGTTTGTCTTGGAAGGTCTAAAGAGCTTCATAGAATATATTCCATTCCTATTGACACTTCTCTAGTTCAAAATGTCATTTCATCATGCATGTATTACTGTAATTTCTTATGTGACTTTTTTGATCCTAGATAATTATGACAAATTAGTCTTCCTTGAACTTCATTGTCTTAAGTTCCATTTCAATATCTAAACAATTCTATGATCAAAAATCTCTAGCGGTTTTCTTATCTATGAGTCAGTTTCAACTTTTATGGTTGACTTTTCAAAGCCCCACCTCCTATGACTAAAATTTTTATCCAGTGTTTCTCACTTTAGTGAAATTCTGAAGTTCTCAAATCTGGGATCTCCAGAATCAACTATAGATCTTTTAAAAAATAGGCCCCAGCTCCAAAACCTAGGACTTGGTGGGTGGGTTTGGGGGCAAGAACTACAGGAAAGATGAGAATCTCAAAATAATAAAAAACTTCCACATCTAAGTCTGTAGTTCCAGGTTTATAATTCTAAGCCCTATATCCACCTGTCAGTCCTTCAGTGCAGCTTAATTAGGAATTAGGATAAAAATAAACAGGTTAAACTAATTCATTTGTATGGTGACTTTCTAATATTTAGCTAGAATTCTTATATACAGTTGCATTTTTAAAGAAGGGATGCAAATATAGATATAATCCTATTGGCTGAGCACTTCCTATTTTTCAAATAATTATGTAAGATATGGCTGCATGCTTAGTCTCTGTTTTTTCCTTATAATAATATTGTAAAATAGATTTTTTCCCTTATTATTAACCAAAGACACAGAGCCACTTAATAGTCAAGATTCAGATCCAGTTATTTCAATACCAAATGATCTTTGGTAAAATTTTTAGTCTATCAAAATAAAGTAGCCAGGTGTGGTAGCTCATACCTGTAATCCTAGCACTCTGGGAGGCTGAGGCTAGTGGATTGCCTGAGCTCAGGAGTTCGAGACTAGCCTGAGCCAGAGTGAGACCCTATCTCTAAAGTAGCTGCGTGTTGTGGTAGATGCCTGTAGTCCCAGCTACTTGAGAGGCTGAGGCAAGAGGATCATTTGAGCCCAAGTGTGAGATTGTTGTGAGCTATGACACATGGCACTCTACCAAGGGTGACAGAGTGAGACTCTGTCTCAAAAAAATTAAAGAAAAAGATAAAGTGGAAATATCAAGGTTTTTAAGAGAACACATTCTTAAGCAGAACAAATAAAGTAGTCCAGTATCAGGTTGTTTTCTATTTTCATTTTAAACAGTTTCTGCCCTTTATTCATTGTGGAACTCATATATTTTCTGTTAAGTTCACATATACACCAAAATAATAATAAAGCAACAACTCCTCTCTGATGAGAAATTGAGGAGCAACAATGGAGTTTTAAAATAGGTTATTTGGAAGGCAAATGCAGTTAGGACTGTCTGTCCTGAGTTTAAGAAAGCACGGTAGAAAAATTTCTAACAAGTAAGTTAAAATTAAAAAAGAGCAACCTCAGCTGTCCAGAAGACTCATACATAATATATAATAGTTCTATAAAATAGTACTGTTGGAGAATGTTAAATATGTATGTATTTCATATGTATACATGTATATATTTGTAAAATATATATGTAAAATACATAGATATAGATTATTCTTCAACAGTTTTATTTTACATTGAAACCATGTTACTTGTATTTACTTTGTTGTCCACTTGTGTTGTCTGTCCAGTTAGATTGAGTTCTTTGAATGTAGGGATCATGTTTTCTGTTTCTTTAATATTCTGAGTGCTCTTCTGAATAATGTTTGACATATAGTATACATTCAGTAAATATTATAAAAAATGATTATTCCTTTGTAGATAAATATGCCCCCAGCCTGAAACACATATATGTGTGCACAGGCATAGCCACAAACACTAAATTCTTTTCCCTACACCTTCTTTACTAAAGTATTACCTTGCAGGGAGACTCTGACCTAGCCCCATTCCTTTTGCTCCGTCCACAGTCTCTTTTTAGACTCCCTCTTTTGTGCTCCTGTAACATCCTTTGTTTAATGACATAGAATTTATCTTTTTCTTTCTTTTTTTTTTTTTTTGAGACAGAGTCTCAAGCTGTCATCCTGGGTAGAATGCTGTGGTGTTACAGCTCACAGCAACCTCAAAGCCTTGGTCTTAAGCAATTCTCTTACCTCAGCCTCCCTAGTAGCTGGAACTACAGGCGCCCGCCACAATGTCCAGCTATTTTTTGGGGTTGTAGTTGTCATTGTTATTTGGTAGGCCCAGGATGGATTCGAACCCACTATCTCCAGTGTATGTGGCTGGCACCCTCAGTGGGAAACTTCCCCACTGAGCTATAGGCGCTGGCCCAGAATTTATCATTCTTTATTATAATTGTCTACATTCATTAGACTCTCGGCTCCTTTTATGTTTTTTCCTATTTTTAAATTCCGACACTACATGGCATGTTACTTAACGTGTTTGATATAAACAAAGAATAAAAATTTAAACTAGAAATAATAATGCCTCAATGAAACAATGTGTTTTAGGAATTTATGGAAAGGGACTGGACCCTGTGGCCCACACCTGCAATCCTACCACTCTGGGAGGTCGAGGTGGGTGGATTGCCTGAGCTCACAGGTTCTAGACCAGCCTAAGCCAGAGTGAGACCTCGTCTCTAAAAATACCTGGGTGTTATGGCAGGCGCCTGTAGTCCCAAGTACTTGGGAGGCTGAGGCAAGAGAATCCCTTAAGCCCAAGAGTTGGAGGTTGCTGTAAGCTCTACACCAAGGATGACAAAGTTAAGACTCTGTCTTAAAAAAAAAAATAGAAATTTATGGACAGGAAGAAAAAAATAGGAACATTTGATCTTAACAGGATTATTTGACTATTTCATGACTTTCTTGACACCTCTACTAGTTCTGTAGAAACTTGCTTGAGTATAGCACACTAAACAGATAATTCTATAATGTATATATCAGACAGACATTCTTGAATGGTGAATGCTGAACACTTTGTTCTAAAGACAAATTAAATGTACCATTAAAGGAAGGTAATACATTATGAGACTGCAGTGCCCATGTTGAAATGACTTACTGCTTTTGACAAATATCTTGGCAATGGACTGATTTAGTTTTATGAAGCTGTTCCTTAGCTTTTTCTAACAGTTTATTTTTTAGAAATGTAATTTCTTATTTTAACATTTTTAAAATTGTAAATGAGTTGACGGAAATGTGGAGACTTTTAAGACTGGTGGAAGTTACTAGTTTATGACTAAAGTAGATAAAAGAGCTGAGGTATAAGATAATCATGTCTCTCTCTTTTATTTCCTCCTTTGCAAAGTATTTTTTACATACACTTTGTACTTTTTGAATCACATATTCCACCAGTTATGCAACGGACTTATAAGGAAGTCAGTCCAAATGACTGAGCTTACTTCTGGGATCCACCTGGGGCAGGTCGTACTATTGGTATGTGTCCCATTAGGCCTGAAGGGTGGCCAGAAGGTAAAATGAACAAAACATGAGGGATTGTATTGAGTTTAGACTAGGGTGACCAGATGTCCCGATTTTGGCGGGACAGTCCCACTTTTCAACAATTTGTCCTGAGGCCTGGGGCATTTTTAAAAAGTCCCGATTTTTGGAAAGAATGCACAAATGGGCTGGAGAACAAGAAGGGAATATATGGTTTTCAGCCGCCATGTGGCTATTTCGCCAGAATATGAGTTTTATATTATTTTTGTTAATTGTATAATGTTAAACTGTAATAAATAATTGCTGAGAAGTAATTATCGAGAACTGCTTATCAAAGTTTGCCATGTTGTCAGGCCCTGCCCGGCCCCGGCCCCGGCCCCTGCCCTGCGCCCCACTCCGCCCCCTGCTCTGCCCTACTTGCCCCCCCCCCATGTTGTCCCACCTTACAGATGTTAAAATCTGGTCACCCTAGTTTAGACGGGTAAGCTGAAGTGTTTACACTCACTTAAGAGAGGACTTTTGTGATGTGGGATGGAGCCAAGGTAAGTTCCTCCATATTTACTCTTGCCCCAGGTACACACAGATGTTAAGGGAGAGCTGCCTACCAGTTTGGTGGTTGCAGAGTGCTCTGGAATTCCCACACAGGTGCCTAAAAGTTTCCTTCCGCACTTCAACTTTGACTTATTTTTAGATTAGGATTCTGAGTAAGATTTAAAGAAAAATAAAAGGTTCCCTAGGATTATAAACACTTTTTTTTGTTTTTTGAGACAGAGTCTCACTATGTCATGCCCAACTATTTTTTTGTTGTAGTTGTCATAGTGGTTTAGAAGACCTGGGGCAGGTTCAAACCTGCCAGCTGCAGGGTATGTGGCTAGAGTCCTAACCACTCAGCTATGGCGCCAAGCCAAGAAACACTTTTTTAAAGGGTTGAGATTATGAAGATAGAGACTAAGTCCAGTAATCACTGTGTACAGTCACCACCATTAGCCACAATTTTACTTTCTGCAAATTAGAAAAAACAGAAACCATTTTCACATAACTTTTGCTACAGTGTATTATTATAATTACTCTTTATTGTTGCTTATTTCTTACTGTGCTGAAATTACAAATCAAACTATATGTATGTATGTATAGGAAGGAACAGTATATACAGGGGTCAATAATATTGGTAGTTTCAAGTACCTACTGAGAATCTTGGAATGTATCCTCTCGGACAACAGGGGACTATGTACCAAGACTTTAGTATTATTTACATCCTGGAACTTTGAAATCATTTTGTAAATATTTATTGACTAATAGAACAAATTTATTTATTCCTTTTTGCAGAAAAATATATCCTACATCTGCAAATATATAAGCAATTTTCTGGGTTAATAAAAAGAGACAAATGTCAATGTAAAAGAAATCTGAAAATTGTGAACAAAGATGATTAAACTAGTATTTAAAGGTTGGGTTTTTTGGCTTGGCGCCTGTGGCTCAAGCGGCTAAGGTGCCAGCCACATACACCTAAGGTGGCGGGTTCGAATCCCCAGCCCAGCCCCGCCAAACAACAATGATGGCTGCAACCAAAAATGGCTGGGCATTGTGGGGGGCGCCTGTAGTCCCAGCTACTTGGGAGCCTGAGGCAGGAGACTCGCTTGAGCCCAGGAGTTGGAGGTTGCTGTGAGCTGTGAGCTTTGATGCCATAGCACTCTACCCAGGGGGGGATAGCTTGAGGCTCCATCTCAAAAAAAAAAAAGTTGGGTTTTTTTTTATCACTTTCACTATTTTATAACATTTGTTTATGTGTATTAGCTCATTTTATCCTTTAGGAAGTTCTCTGTACTATTGTCCTTATTTTACAGTTGAGGAAACTGAAGTTCAAAGAAGTTATCTAAATTGCTTTGAGGACACAAGGCTAGTAAGTGGAGTACCCAGAGTTAATACCCTGGTATTCTAATTGTGTATTCCATGCTTTTTTTGTACATTACGTTGCCATAATATTCTGTCATACTGACTCCATGCTTTTAGAATTCATAGTCATCTTATGCATTTTATGAGGACATAGTAATAAGTTCTTCATGTCTTTTTTATATTTTCTTATTTATAATGAAATTTGTGTATATAAACATCATTTGTTCATCAGGCTTTTTCTTCCAACGTAACCTTCATTCTATGTTTCTATTCATAATTTTCTTTAATAAACTATTTTTTCCTGTCATTTTTATATTGAATAGTCACTTCTTTTGCTAAGTTTATATCTGAAAATGAACAGCTGGCTCACAGTACAGTGTGAATCAAGTTCAAATTACTTTGAGTTCAGAGAACACCCAGTGTCATCTTATTTTTACATCTAACTGAATTATAGGACACTGTCAAAGTGTTATGACCTGGTATAGTAAATTGCTCCTTCTTAATGGTCCCCTGGCTACATTCTCTCTTGCTATTGCTATAAACCAGAAATTGTTGACATCTTACACTATTCTATGCTAGAAAACAAAAGAAGTGGTTTTTATTCCCAGGAAAATCTGCTGTCTTTACCATAAATGTTTATGAATGTCTTAGCTACCTACATCTAAATCATAACATTTTGTAGTCTTTAACATTGATTGTACCTTTAAAATTGGATTAATTCTATAATTCTGTAACTTTAACAAAGTCAGGCATTTCTTCCTTCTTGAACTCAGGAAATGGGCCAGTTATCTGCCCTAAAAGAATAACTAGTTTGAATGTTGAAATGTGGCTTTTCAATGATTTCTGAGATTCATCATTCAAATATGTGTATGCATGTTATGAAATATATTTGGGTGTGCTTAATGGCTGCAGAGTTAAAAATCCTCTTCTAAATGTCATATTATGAGGAAAATCAAAGATGTAGGAATTACATAGAATTAAAAAAAATGCCCCCAAATGAGACTAATGCTTTGCTTAGTCACTGAATAAATAGAATAAGTTTTAGAAATGGTTGGATTGCTTTTGATCAAGCTATCTTATAGATACTAGTGTTTAGACTCATACAGAGCACCTGAAAAGGGAAACTAAGAATAATTAAGAAAAAAGTAACTCTTAGAAGAAGTAATTTTTCATAAAATAATTACTACAGAATATTAATGGGCCATATTCACATACACATGTATAGAACTTGTACACAAATATCATCAGGAGAAAATTTGATGGTTATTATGGACTATAGGTGAACAATGACATGCAATGTAGTGTTGATGTTATAAAGCTAAGGCAAAAGACTATTGTATACATAACATTTACTAGACTGTAGTATCATTAATAGAGCTTAGATTTTGTATTTCAGAAAGGATGTTGATAAATTTGAATAATTTAGAAAAAGATTTTTGAAAATTAGTGGTTTGGAAATGGAATTTTTGAGAGAAGTCATATGATCACAAAATGGCATGGGTCATATGTGGCCCAAAGATCTATTTTTATTTGTTACCCATGGTGTGAGAATATAATTTATTTATGATTAACTACCAATTAATTTCTAGTGAAAATACAGATTGTAGGCTTCTCTTGAAAATCTGAAAATATGGCAGTCCTGGGGACATTCTTGCATGGTAACAGTCAGCTAGAGCTGGGTAGCTACTGCCCTCTGTTGGCAGGCCTTGAGCTCTCCAGTTCCCCACAGCCCCTTTATTGCTTCCCTGGCCCAGTTGACCTCAGTCTCTTACAGTTTTTGCCTGACCACTTGTGTTTAGAAAGAGTAGATTTGGAGTCAAGTTACCTAGATTCCATTTTGGGTAAGACTCCTAGATACCCATGTGAGCTTGAATAAATCATAATTGTAAATCTTAAAAGTAGAAAGGAATTTAAAGATCGTCTAGTTTAAATCCCGCCTAATGTAGGAATTCTCTGCTAAATTTCCAAAGTTGGTTAAGCAAGCTAGCCTCTGTTTGAACATTTCTGTTTACTCCACAAAGTAGCCTATTCCATTTTAGAAATTTCACCTATATGTTAAGTCTGTCTGCCTACCTATAACTCACTCTGATTTTATTCTGACTCTTAAAACTATGAAGAATGGTTTTAAAAAACTCATATCTCTCCCTCATGTGACTACCATTCTGTTATTTGAAGATAGTAGTCATTTTCTTCCTCCTGAATCTTCTCCATACTAAAGTTTCACCTTCCTAACTACCACTTAATCAAAGGCCCTTTTTAAATATATGATACTAAAACTGTATATTACGTCTTCTCATTTGTACAGAGCAGAGTAAACTAATTTAGTAGAGGTGACATCAAAGGCAAAGTACCTAGTCTCACCCTTCCTTTTACTTGAACATGTAGTTTGTTTATAAAACGTGCTAGACCCTCAAATGGATGAATGGCTTTATACTAAATCACTATATAGATGTAGATAGTATAATACACATATTAGTTTGATTTTAGCCAGACCAGCTATAGCTTGATTGTGGACTTGTAATCCAGTCTTTATTATAGTATTATTTTAAATATTTGCCATCTCTTTAAAAAAAAAAAAAAGGAAAAAGGTTTAAACACATCTTGTATTCTTGTTGATATAATAGCATTTGTCATTGTGTTCATACTTTTTAATTTTCCAGTACTTGCAGACTTAATCCCATGAGCTCACTTCTAATATCAGTAAAGGGTATGAGCTATGTGGTTCAAACTGCCACTTGAGGGTTTCTCCTTTCTGTGGAGCTTTCTAATGGAATTCAAGGTTCTATCTTAGGGTGAGCATTAGGAAGCCTTCCCAGGCTGCTATGGGAGGAGGAAGTGCACCATAGGTTCAAGGACACATGCAAAGTTTAATGTGCACAAGCATGCTCTCTCTCCTGCTGCTGCTCCTGCTTGCTCTGATTGGCAAGGTTAACTCTAAGAGGCTGCGGCTTTTTAAAGTGATTTGATTAGACCCACCACTTTATTCCTTTCACTTACCCCACCCCCAGGCTTTAAGCGCCAAACCTTCTTTGTCTTTGTAGTCTTTGCTTTGCCAATTACCTTTTGTCTTTCTCCCTTTTTCTTGTTTTTATATCAACTTTTTTAACATTTTGTGAAACAGAATTCAAAAGTAAAGTAACTTGCCTTATTGAAAGGTTTGATGTGAAAATTTTCCATACTTAGGTTTTCTACACTTACATGTTATAAACTCCAAATCTCTCACCTTTTATTTTACCTCATGACGTAAGATAGAGTTATCATTTACATTAGCAGTTCATTTAGATAGATAAATATAATTCTGCAGCCCTCTTTCAAGATTTATTTTGTACATAATGAATTTCTTTCACAGTAGTTTGTTTGTTTGTTTGTTTTAGACAGAGTCTCAGTTTGTCACCCTTGGTAGAGTGTTGTGGTGTCATGGCTCATAGCAACCTCAAATTCCTGGGCTTAAGCGATTCTCTTGCCTCAGCCTCCCAAGTAGTTGAGACTACAGGTGCCCACCACAATGCTCAGCTATTTTTAGAGACAAGTTTTCGGTTCTGGCTCAGGCTGGTCTCAGACCTGTGAGCTCAGGCAATCCATCAGCGTTGGCCTCCCGAGTGCTGGGATTACAGGCGTGAGCCACCACACCCAGCCTCATAGTAGTCTTTTTTGTTTTTTAATAGCTTTTTAATCACAAAAACTTCAACATAGAAAAGCTATGAACACCAGAGGGAGAGAACATTTGTGTTGAATTTTTGCAAATAATTTTAATAGGTTGATATGCTTGCTGAAGTCCTTTCATGGATGTCCTAGGAATCTTAAGAATCCCTGCTTTCTAAGAAAGAGGCTGTTAAAGTTTCTTAATTTTTCTGTTTACCTAAATGTCAGGATTTGGGATTCCCTAGGTTCTTCAATGGAAACAGTGATAACTTAGTGGCAGGACCTGTTTTTTTTAAAAAACTTACTTTTATTTTTTAAATATTTTCAAGAGGTTTGGCACCCATAGCTCAGTGGTTAGGGCACTAGTCACATACACTGGAGCTGGCAGGTTCGAACCCAGCCCGCACCTGCTAAACAACAACAACTACAACAACAATAAAAAAAAGCCAAGTGTTGTGGTCTGCTCCTGTAGTCCCAGCTACTTGGGAGGCTGAGGCAAGAGAATTGCTTAAACTCAAGAGTTGGAGGTTGCTGTGACACCATGGCACTCTACTGACGGTGACATAGTGAGACTCTGTCTCAAAAAATAAATAAATATTTTTAAGAAACAGGAGCTTGTTCTGGCACCCAGGCTAGAGTATAGCAGCACCATCATAGCTCACTGCAACTTTGAACTCCTGGGCCCTAGTGATTTTCCACCTCAGCCTCCCAGGTAGGTACAAGGTACATACCACTCTCCCTACATAATTTTAAAAATGTTTTTATAGAGATGAAATCTTGCTATGTTGCCCAGGCTGATCTCTCAAACTCGTAGCCTCAAGGAATTCTCTTTCCTTAGTCTCCCAAAGTGCTAGAATTACAGTCATGAACCAAAAGATCCGTGGCAAATTTTTTTTTTTTTTTTTTTAGAGTCAGAGTCTCACTTTGTCACCCTTGGTAGAGTGCTGTGGCATCACAGCTCACAGCAACCTCCAGCTCTTGGGCTTAGGCAATTCTCTTGCCTCGTTATCTCGAGTAGCTGGGACTACAGGCACCCCCCCCCCACGCCCAGCTATTTTTTTGTTGCAGTTTGGGCAGGGCCAGGTTTGAACTCACCACCTTCAGTATATGGGGCCGGCACCCTACTCACTGAGCCACAGGTGCCACCCATGGCAGATCTTTTAATGACTAAATATTCATTAGTTTGTTTTTTGAGAAGAGGTCTCAGTCTGTCACCCACAGTACAGTGACACAATGGCATCATCATAGCTCACAGCAGACTCAAACTCCTGAGCTCGAGTGATCCTTCTGCCCCAGCCTCCCAAGTAGCTGGGACTATAAGTGTAGGCTAATAAGATTCAACTGACACACAATGCCTGCCTGGTCTCAAACTTCTGACCTCAAATGATCCTCCTGCCCTGGCCTCCCAAAGTGCTAGGTAATCTATTAATATACTCCCTTACTACCATGTTTAACTTCCTTTTCCCTTGGTTGCTTATATGTTCATCTTTTTTTAATTGATAGCATTTTTATCATTATTAATAATTTGGTGGAAGATTTTGAACTTCTCAACTTCTGAGACCTAACCACTCAGAAATTTATCTAGAGTTTCTGAATCGCCATTGTAGACAACTAAGAAAGAAAAACTGCATCATCTACCTATAGATTATATAGGATAGAATGATTAATCATGAAGTGTATTAAGCTGTTAGAAGCTTAAGTAATAAAGCAGGAGTTTCCATAAAAGAAGATAATAGCATTTGAACAAGAATTCAAATGATTAATTAAAGCATATTAATGGAAGGTATAGGGATAGCTGATTGTACAAGACAAAATAGTAATTTTTCTTTTTCCCAGTCTGCTTCACTTCCTTGCAATAGTTAAGCCAAGACAGGATCTTTTCATTTTTTTAATTTATTTTTATTTTTTAAAAATTGTCTAAGAGACAGGATCTCACTCTGTTGCCCAGACTGAAGTTCAGTGGCACCATTGTAGCTCAGGGCCACCTTGAACTCCAGGGCCCAAGTGACTTTCCACCTTAGCCTCCCAAGTAGGTGGCACACCACTGTGCCCAGCTAACTTTTAAAAATTTTTTTGTAGAAACAAGATCTTGCTATGTTGCCCAGGCTGGTCTTTCAAGCTTCTGCTGGCACTTAACCTCCCTCTGAAATGGCTGGTGTAATAGGCTAAACTCAAAACACAGCAGTTAGTAAAGTAGCGCTAGCAGCCTGAAAAATATTCCTCCATCTCATTGTTGAATGAGGGACCATCAGGCCCACATGTGAGCTGAAAGTAGTTTTTATTTATTTATTTATTAATTTTTGAGACAGAGTCTCACTATGTTGCCCTCTGTAGGGTGCTGTGGCATCACAGCTCACAGTAACCTCAAGCTCCTGGGCTTAAGACATTCTCTTGCCTCAGCATCCCAAGTAGCTGGGACTGCAGGCACCCGCCACAATGTCCGGCTATTTTTTGTTGCAGTTGTCCTTGTTTAGCAGGCCTGGGCCAGGTTTGAACCCGCCACCCTTGGTGTATGTGACTGGTGCCGTAATATGCCAAAACCACTGTGCTACAGGCACTGAGCCATGAAAATAGTTTACAGATAATAAAAGAATAGTTGATATAATTTAAAACTACTAAGTTATATTGTCTTTGATGTATTGTCATTCTTTTCTGGCACAGTTTCTTCCACCTCTCCTTCTCTCTGAGGTTGGGGAACTAGGGAATAGAGTAAGGTACATGTCTCATTTGAGTTTGGTTAAAAATATTCCTATTAAAGTAATGACTTGGGAAAGAAACAACCCATATTTATAGATAGTAGATTATCATTTTGTTTTAAGTTCTCCTCTCTAGCATTTTATTTTGTGGTTGGAAGTACTTTTAATATTTTATTGAAGGGAGAGAGCAACAACAGCAAAAGTCCTAGAATGTTTAATGGTTATATCTGTTCGATAAATACACCTAAATAAAAATATGCTCAGAGAAAGTAAATGTAGACCACCTCATTATTATGCTTCTAAGCATTTATAGTAGAAATTTTGTAAGTTGACCACACAAGGGACTATAACGAACTGGTCAACATATGAAGGTGGTCAACCTAAGGAACTAGGCCTTCTGTACTGATATGTACATGTGGTATATGTTTGGTCTATGAAAATTAGGTCAGCTTAAGGAGGTGTTCAATGTAGGAAGGTGGTCAGCTATGGAGGTTCTACTGTGTATCATCCATATACGAGCCTGTTTTTATAAAAGATGTTTCTATAGTTTTTGAAAGTTGTAAAATGTAGAGATTCACCCCCATTATAGGTATTAATCATATTCTGCTTGGTTGGGAATAAATACATGGTGTCTGTCTTTGCTGGGTAGAATCTCTTATTTTAAGGGAGTTGATTGGGTGTCTGTTTTTGCTAGATAGAATCTCTTATTTTAAGGGAGTTGATTGTTCTCCGTGCTCCATTGGGATTGGCTTTGTTCAAATCCAGATTCCTTAAGAAAGTGCTCAAGAAGCTTAGGACAGAATCATCACTTACATAAAAAAGCTATCACTTTCAATATATTTTAAAACATTTTCTTTTAAAATTTGTTTTAGATATTTTACAGTAGAATTCCATGCTTTATTTGTTATTTGGACTAAAATCGAGTTCTCTAATGTTTGAGATAGTGCCTTGACCTTTCAATATCGAGAAGTCTAAGTATAGCTAAGCACCTGTTTAAAAAAAAAAAAAGCTGAGAGAGAGAAGTTGCATGTAACGAAAACTATCCCCACCTACAATTTATTAAACCTTGACATACTGCATTACTTAAGAGTTCTCAGAGAAAATTAAAACCCTTTTGACTGGGTTTTGCAATGCAGGGAAATTTTTAGTGACATTTAAAAGGTTTCTCTTGTGTTCCTCTAATGGGATAAATAAAAAAGGCTTGTTTTAGCCCAGCAAATGGGGGGACAATCCAATTTCCTTGATTCCATCAAGACACTCTTAAAGCATTAGCCTGTGCAGTAAAAAAAAATTCAACTGACCCCCTTTGCCTGATGGCTTTGAAAAGTGTCCTGATGTGTAGGTATTTGCCCAACACAGCATACTTGGTTATTGCTCTTCCAACACATCCGTTGATGGAAAAATCTTATGTGAAGCTCCAATAAATGTCAGTTTATGTTATAGAACTATAAAAACAGTGTACCAGACTATAATGCTTTCCATGATGGGTAGCCTTTCACTTGAAGATGAAAAATTCTGTCAAGTGTGTTTAAATTTAAAAATTAAGGAATAAGGTAACATCATCTCACATAATAGTAACTTTCTGTCACATTTAGTTACTTCCCTGTGGTTGCTATTTACTTCTCTTTGTCCAAAAGATGGTGCTCATTTGCAGAGCATTTACTCTCAGACAGCAGTGGTTCTCTGATGTTAGCTTACATTAGAATTGCCTAGAGCTTGTTAAAACAAAGTGCTTCCCCACCACCACCAGAATTTCTGATTCAGTAGTCTTTGGTGTAGCCCGAGCCCGTCCATTTCTAACCACTTCCCAAGGGGAACTGATACTGCTAGTCTGGGGCCCACAACTGGAGAACCATTGGCCTAAGGAATATGTGAAAAGAGATGCTTAACTCTGGCTCAGTGGTTCAAAATTTGAATTAAATCATTTAGTCTGAAAGTCATTAACATCTGAGAGCACCCTGATGGGTGAAATAGAAGCTGATGGATAGCATGAAGATAGAATAGTGAAGGTGTGAAAGAGAAAACATGGGTCCCTGTGTACTATTTAAAAGAAGAGAAACTGAACATGTTTTCTATGACCAACTGCAGAATAGAATGAAGCTCTTATTTAGAGTATCCTGATATCGAAAAGTTCTTTTTAACAAGAACTTCTGCCCTTATGTATGTAAAAACCCAAAGTTCCTCATTACCCAATACAAATTTTAAAGTATTTCAATATTCCGATTCTTTGAAAATTAATCATTTTTCTGTAGGAAATATGGTACTTGTATTATCCAGAATATTTAACTCTGTAGCTATACCAGCAGTATTTACTTTGAAATACTTAGAATTGAGGTAATCGTCTATTTTTACTCTTATGGAATCTAGAGCAGGGGTCCTCAGACTTTTTAAACGGGGCCAGTTCACTGTCCCTCAGACTGTTGGAGGGCCGGACTGCGGGCCCCAGGATGAGTCAGCTGCTAAGCAGGACAGGCAGCGGCAGCAAAAACACCGAGCGGGATAAATGTCCTAGGTGGATTGCATGTGGCCCATAGGCCGTAGTTTGAGGATGCCTGGTCTAGAGAGTTACACAGATGTTATTTATTCATCTGTTTTTAAAACACACTTATGAAATAAATAGGAAACAATAAAAAAAAATCTCAATTTTCCGAAAAGAAGAAATTCTAGCAGAGAGATATTGAGTTATCCAAAAGTCCTGGCAGCAAAACCCGAATGAAAGAGGCTCAGGACCCTCAGGGTAGACCCTACTGAAATAAGTTAGTCCAGCAACTGTTCTCATTTTCTTCTGGTGGAAAAATACATACTATAAGTGCTTGTATATCTGTTCTTATAGTGTTTTAAGTGCTTTGTGGTGATTCATAGTGTTCCTCTATTTGATACTTCTGTTTTGTTCCATCAATCTAAGTAAATTCCATCCTAACAAATCCCTTTCATACCATAAGATAGGTGTAACACTTTATAGTTTTACATACATTGATTTCGCGTCATCCTCAAAGCTATTTTTTTAATGGTTTCCTTTAAAGTCATGGAAATACTGTATAATAGAGATACAGAGGGGCCAAAAAAATCTATCTCACTGAAGGAATATTGTGTATTATAAATATTTTTGTTTTGTTCATTGCACTTTCACCTTTTAAAAATATTTACTGAGTTCATGGCTAGCTTTGAAGCAAAATAAATGTTGTTTTTTAAAAGAGTTATCAGTTGCTTTGTGCTTCCTTTGGGAGCAAGGGTACTATCTGCGTTACTTAAAACTCAGTTTGAAAATAATTAAAGGTGACTTTGAAATTGCTGGGGTTAAATGAATGAAATCAGGTAATCAGCACTTTCCTGAAGCCCTTTTGCATTTCCCTAGAGTCCTGAGAGCCCTACATTTTGTGATTCCCTTCCAGCACCAACTTTCTTGTTTGTTCCTTTTTTCCTCAGCTAAGCATAGATAAATCAAGTCAAATGATAATCTTTCATTTGTACCAGGTATTATTAAGCTAAACTTTACCTCTGGTGCAGTGAGAATGGAAGATGGAATCCAGAGAAGGCTGCATAGAGGAGGTCAGTGCAGAAGTGGTAGCAGTTAATCTCTCTGCTGCTCTGATATCCGACAGCTGGTCTGACATGGGCCTGGTGCCAGCAGTGTCTTTACAGGCTTTGTGGCAGAGATTATTTAAAGGAGATTAATCCTGCTAAACCCCTTATATTTTAATTATTTCTGTATGTATTTATAAAACCTGCAGTCTGCTAGTTTCAGGACACAACTGTCTAAGCCCTTATCTTTTAACCTGGTTTCCACAATCAGACAAGTATATTTCTGTTACCATGAAGGATCTACTATTGATTTGATTTTCCTTGTTATTAAAATTATTTTTATTTTGAGTTTTTTGTCTGTTTGGCTTTGGTTTTGGGTTTCTGCATAATATTGCTGACATTACTGTTTTTTAAAAGGATAACCAAAGTGAATGTGACTTAGAGTATCTTGTAAAAACTGGTTTGGTTGTTTGGGGTTTTTTTGTTTGTTTTTTGTTTGTTTTTGAGTCTCAGTTAGTTGCCCTCAGTATAGTGTTGTGGCATCATATCTCTCAGCAACCTTAAACTCTTGGACCCAAGCAATCCTCTTTTCTCAGCCTCCCAAGTAGTTGGGACTATAGGTGCCTGCCATAACACATAGCTATTTTTTAGAGACAGGGTCTCACTCTTGCTCAGGCTGGTCTCGAACCTGTGAGCTCAGGCAGTCCACCTGCCTGGGCCTCCTATAGTGCTAGGTTTACAGGCATGAGCCACTATGCTGGACCCCAAATACTGGTTTTTTTTATTACGTGGTAGGAGTCTAAAGTTATAGACCTGTAATGTGAAACTTCTGGATTAAAGTCAATATGCATTTTAAAGTATTGTTTTTTAAAGATAGATTAGTCAGCATGGCTACTATACTTTCCAGCATTATCAGATAAACTTTATGCCTGACTAAGACATCCAGAACAATGATTTCTGTATGCCCAAACTAGCTTGAGTTATTGAGGGTTATAAAATTTTACCCCAAATTTAAGAGTTCACACTAAATGGAGGGTCAAAGAATTCTGAGAGCTTGTGAAATACCCTGTTTGGGTGTTAGAGCACCAAATGTTGAGCCACTGTGAAAGTGCTGCCATGTTTTTAGCATTTAGGGAAGCAATTGTGCTTCTTGGTGCATTCTGTCGCCTCTTCTTTCAAATACTGAGAAAAGGAAGACTTTGGAGACCCCCATCCCTAAGATCTTCCAGCTTCTAGGGAACCTCTTAGTAGGACATGTCTTGAGTCAGAATGTGAATGTCAGTGTCAAATGTTTGTGACATTTGTGTCTTTTAAACGCTTGCTTTCGACCATTTTATTTTAGCATTTATCTAAGTCTGCCCTTTCTTAGTTTTCTTCATGCCTAACCAAATGAACAATGAAACATATATGAGGTGGGAATTTGGAGAAATCTTGGTTAGCCAAAATGTCAGTACCTAATATTTTATTATCCAAATTCAACAATAACTTTTGCTTATGCTCTAGAAATGGAAATTAGACATTAAGATCTCAAAACTTGCCATTAATTTTCTTACTCCATTTTGGTAGAAGATACAAGTTTAAGTCCTAACTCTACTGTTTGACTTGCTATATCATTTAGGGCAAATCATTTAATGTTGCTGACCTTGAGTTTCCTTACAAACTAGAGCTACTAGTAACCACCTTACTTATTTAAGGATATTAGTTTCAGATAAATTGGTATATATAAAAGTGTTCTGTAAAATGATGTACAAATGTGAGTTTTTATTGTCTTAGGGAACAGCATGTCTAAATTAAGAAAGGTGTGTTGGAGACTTAGTAATATAATTCTTTTATGCCATCATATCTTGTGAATGGTATTTTTTTTTTTTTTGAGATGGAGCCTCAAGCTATCCCCCTGGGTAGAGTGCCATGGCATCACAGCTCATAGCAACCTCCAACTCCTGGCTCAAGCGAGTCTCCTGCCTCCGCCTCTGGACCACAGGTGCCCGCCACAACACCCGGCCATTTTTTGGTTGCAGCTGTCATTGTCGTTTGGCGGGCCCTGCCTGGGGATTCGAACCCACCACCTTAGGTGTACGTGGTTGGCGCCTTAGCCGATTGAGCCACAGGTGCCAAGCCGTTGTGAATAGTTTTTTATTGCTGTTAGTTGAGCTGTTTCCTTGTCCCTTTCCAGATATCAAAATCATCTATTCTCTATAATTGCTAGTTTTCCAAAATGTCTTTTAATGTAGTGGCTATCGTATAACCATAAGAGATTAAATTATAATCTAATATGATACTTAATATAAACAATTCTGTTTTCATCGTATAACATATTCTCATATTTGAACTGATACAAACTTTCTCAGTGTTAATTTTAAGTCATAACTATATGTCAAGTTCTATGTGAAGCTGGGGAAATCCATAGTTAGCAATTTGTATCTGACTTAAAGACAATTGATATATACTTCAAAGTTTTAACAGAAGAATGCCACGCTTACAACAGTCCTTTCAAAAGGGATAAGAGAACCAATAAATTATTAGGGAGGCTCTTGTAGGAGTTAGTGGATTAAGAGGTTTGGGTCTGGATAGAGTTTATTACTGTGGATAAAGAAAGAATCAGAGATACAGTTCAGGAGAATTCAGTGTCTCTTGATTGAAAGAATATAAGAAATAAAAGGAGTAAAAGTTGAATATGACTTCAAAGCCATGAGCAAAAAAACAACCAAAAAATGAATTCTGTTTTTGACATGGCTGATTTTAGGGGACTATATCATGACATCCTTGATGAAGTAACCTAAAGAAAAAGAAGTTAGTACAGAACATTCATGTACAATATATTTGTTTTCCAAAAAAAAACAAAAAACAATAACACTCAAAGAGAACACTAATTCTTAACATAAGGATACTGAAAAATCTCCCTATATATATGAAGATATACAAAGAAACCTATGAAATCCCAGTAGTATTGAAGAGCATACACTTGGGAGCTAGCGGCTTTTAATTTAAGTTCTGACTCTACCACTAACAAATCATATACCTTGGACAAGTTACTTAACCTAAGCTTCAGTCTCTTCATTTGTAAAATGTGTTAATACAGTTAAGTTCACTTCATACGATTGTTGGGTGGATTAAATAGAAGAATGCCTCTAGATTGCCCAGTGCAGTAAACAGCATTAGCCACTACCATCATTGCTTTTATTCATTACTGACAAAAATCTGCTTTGTTTTGTGTTACATTGACCGGTAGTATACACTATACAGAAAGGTTACAAAAGAAGGCAAGGTATTAAAGTTGCCTGGAAAACTGCATCTTTGTTTGCTTTACTATTCAGAGATGTTGTGTATAACTTTACCTTAAAATTCTGATTCGTAGGTAATTGGATGTGTTTTGTTCTTAATTTTAAAAATTGTATCACAAATAATATCTTTTTATTTAACTCTTCGTTTTACAGCTATACAAAAAAGTTATTAAATTACAGAAGGGCTGAGAGGTAGAGGTGAATTGGGATAAACTGAAGCTAACGTTTATTGAGAATCTGTTCTCCTTATTGCAGGTATTCATTCTTCTTAATAAAATCAGTCATTTACACAGAAAAATAGCTCAAAATACTTTCATATTTGATTGCATGGGTTTTGTTTCTTTTCTTTTCATAGACTGCCATGCTTTCTTGAGGCCCCAGAGAAAACAGCTTACTTAACGTTTCTTTAGGAAACGAAGAAAAAAACTTAGGCAACAAGACAATGTGTACAGTAAAAATGAAGTAAAAATCTTTCCATGTTTTTAAACATTTTAAAAAATAACCTGAAAGGAAGATGATGAAGGCTTATGGGTGATAATAAAATCAAATTTGATAATATTTATAACCAAATAGTTCTGAAGATATTACAGTATTCAAAACTGAAATTGTAGGTTCAGGGTAAATAGAGGGTTAAATCTCTGAGCTGTAGAAGCAGATTGTGTTTTCCTTTTGTGATCTGGGCTGACAAGACATCAGTATTCTATTCATCTGTTGGGAATTAGGCTGTTAATCCAATCAATGACTCTTGAGTGAGCTGTGGCCTACCTCCCCCACTGGGGAACAATCGGATCAAACTGCAGATTGTTTAAGAGCACAGTGCTGTTCTCATGTCAGGTGGAATTCTCAAACGTTCCCTGGTGAATTGGGGATAGGGAAAGCTGTCTTGGCCCATTTATCCTGCTCCTTAAATAACCAGGTATCTGCCTCATCCATACGAAAGCATTTGGCAGTAGTGACAACAGGAATGCAATAGAAATCCATTAACTTTAACTCACAAAAGTGTGGGTGAAAGGAAGGAATGTTTTCAAACACCACAAAGCAACTTATATAAAAGTTTTTTTATTTTATTCATGTTTTTTTCCTACTCCTTAAACCTTAAATCATTTCCTCTGCTGTTTATTTTTAACTGTTTTATGTCATTGAATTTTTTTAACTACTACAGGTTCTTGTTCTATATTTGCCCTGCCCTGCATATATTTTTCTAAGTCAGCAGGGTACAAATAAATTTTTAATACGTATTATGGGAATACTAATTAAATAAAATTTTAATTTAAAATATCTTTCTCTGAGGAATGCTAATTAAATAAAATTTTAATTTTAAAATATCTTAGTCTCAGCATACATAATTTTGACATCTTTTGCAGCCTGGCAAAATTTGATTTCTAATTGCTGATTTAATAGTCCATTAAGTACATTTAGAAATTATTATTGAACTGATTGGATAGATGTTCAGAGTTGTAGTTATTTTCTATGAAATGCTGCCGGCAGTTTTTTCTATTAATTAGTAAGGTGACCTGGGCTATCTATCACAGAGTAAAATATCCAAAATAAGAAAGAGAAATTCTTTTTTTTTTTTTTTTTTTTTTGCAGTTTTTGGCCGGGGCTGGGTTTGAACCCACCACCTCCAGCATATGGGGTTGGCACCCTACCCTTTGAGCCACAGGCACTGCCCAGAAAGAGAAATTTTTAAGAAAGGTACTTACTATCCCAGTCTTAGTGAAAACAAGCTTAAAAAATTATTTTATTATTTTCTATCAATATAATTACATAGAATATTTCAAAGAAAATTTCTTAAAGGTGCCCAATTTATCCATTCATTATGTGAATACTTAGTGTCTATATTTTATGTACCCAGGAATTACCACAGTAAACAAGACAGACAAGGTCCATTTTCTCATATACATTCTAGGGAAGAAAACATACCAAAAACTAGTAAATAAATAAGGTAGTATCAGATAAGTCCTAAGAAATAAAGTGACTGGTTACTTTGAAAAGTGATATGTGGCTCAGCGCCTGTGGCTCAAGTGGCTAAGGTGCCAGCCACATACATCTAAGGTGGCAGGTTCGAATCCAGCCAGAACCCGCCAAACAACAATGATGGCTGCAACCAAAAATTAGCCGGGCATTGTGGCGGGCACCTGTGGTCCCAGCTACTCAGGAGCCTGAAGCAGGAGACTCACTTGAGCCCAGGAGTTGGAGGTTGCTGTGAGCTGTGAAGCCACCACACTCTACCCAGGGGGATCTTGAGGCTCTGTCTCAAAAAAAAAAAAGAAAAAGTGATATGTAAGACTTCACTGAGATGATAATAGTTAAGCTAGTAATTCAGTGAAGAGAAGTTCCTATAACTCATGCTAAAAATCCCTAAAATAGGAATGAGCTTGACATACCAAGAACAAGCTA
>CAUYQV010102898.1:0-18209 GCA_963574575.1 Galagoides demidoff
CTTTCTTCTGCCTGGTCAACTCTATTCGTAATGGATTCTACTGTATTTTGGAGTTCTTCAACTAACTTTTTCATTTCCTTGAGCTCTTCTATCTCTTTTCTCATTACGTCCATATCTTTGGTGACTTGGGCTTTGAATTCATTAATTTCTTGAGGCAACTTTAGAACTACTCTTTGGAATTCAATTTTCATCTTTTCTTCCATTCTATTTATCTTATTTTCAATCCATATTCTGAATTCAGTTTCTGACATTGCTGCCATTTGACTATGCATGTCATCTTCAGTTGAATCTCCTTTGTCATTTCTTGGAGGTATTGATCTACTCTGGTTATTCATGTTGCCAGAGTTCTTCTGTTGGGTCTGCACCATGTTTATTTTCTACTGTGTGGTTATTAGAACTGGTAGGATGATTGAATTGGGGTTTCCAGGTAGTAGAGATAGCCCCTTACCAAAGCTCTAGGCTTTGTAATTGTGGCTTATCTCCTACAACTTTACAAAGGCCCCTTTCAGAGTTTTGGCTGGAGACTCTGAGGACCTACTTGGTGAGATAGTGCAGGCTAGCTCTGTTTTGATATCAGCCAACCTCTACCCTATCCTAAGAAGCCATCCTATTAGATTTAAATCTTGACTGCGAAGAGACACAAACAGCTGTGGCACTCAACCCCCACCCTTCAGTTCCTTTCCACTACAAAACTTAAAGGTCAACCCCAGAATGTTCCAGAGTAGACCGCCCCAGACATGGCTTCCAACCAAATTGTCTCTGGCAGTGCAAACCCTGCCCAACAGAGAGGGATTCAAGGGCAATTCAAAGCAAAGGGATTCAAAGCAAATTTGGAGCCAGGGATCCACACTCCCACCTGCCAGACTCAGTCCACACTACCATCTGCTTTTCTGCTCACAGGCCTAGCTGGAGGCAGGGGTAATGCCCCCACCCTCCAGTCTCAGTCCACACACAGCTAGCCTCTGGAGTAGGAATTGTAGTAGTGCCTGCCAAACTAGTTGGAGTCAGGGGACCATGCTCCCTCTTGGCAGTCTCAGTCCACTGCTTTGCAAGCCTCTGTTTGCAGGCTCTACTGGAGTCAGGGCACTAGGCCTGCCCTCTGGTCTCAGTCCACACACAGCTAGCCTCTGCTTGCCAAACCAGTTGGAGTCAGGGGACCACGCCCTGCCTGCCAGTCTCAGTCCACTGCCTGGCAAGCCTCTGTTCACAGGCTCTGTTAGAGTCAGGGCACCATACTCCACATGCAGGTCTCAGTCCTCACTTGGTAAGCCTCTGCTCACCAGCCCTGCTGGAGGCAGTGGAGTATGCCCTAGCCCTCAGGGCTTGGTTCACACCCAGTAAGCCACTGCTCAAGGGTTCTGTTGGAACCAGGAGACCACGCCCTTGCTCTCAGATTAAGCCTCTGCTCACAGGTCTAGTAGGGACCATCCCTGTCTGCCAAACTCAGTCCACACAGGGCAACGACTCTCCTGCTGTGAGTGCTGTCAGAGCTGGGGGTTCTGCACCCCATCCCATGAGCCACAGCCCAAACCAAGGGTCAACACTACCACTGGCCGGGCATAGTCATAACCGGGGGACTGCTCCTCCTTCCTCCTTCCACGGAGTATCCCTTTCTTTGCACACCCTCTTTCTTCTTCCCCATTAGTCACAGATTTCATCCTGATGGTTGGCAGTCCACACTATGCCCAGGGCGCTCAGGATAAAACCAAACACTATGTGCTCTGCAGGATGCAGAACTTCAGACAGCCATTCAAGGGGGAAAGGGTGGACTGGGAGTTTGGACTTGTGGGGAAAAATATTTGTTCAATTTTATGCCTAGTGGGGTGGTGTCTAGTTTCATAAGTGGGACCTCCATGGAGAAAGAGACCTGGAGTGTTGCGGCTCTCTCCAGCAAGGTAAAATGAGAAGTGTTTTGTTTCCTGCTCACTCACAGATGGCCTGTAGCAGGCCTCCTTCTTGGTGGGAGGGGGTCTCTTGTCATCTTGAGAGAAGATACCTGAGAAGGGTGAGGTCTGGGAGAACAGGTCTTTTCAGGGAGATCACAAGGATGAACCTGCAGGGTCCTCTCCAAGGTGACTCAGCTCTTGGGAATTTGTAGTCTTAACTCCCTGGAACCTGGAAATTTCCAAGTTCTGTGAAATCTTGTAGTTCTGTAGGGGCTGGACTAGCACCTCTGGCTTGATTCAAACTGGCCAATGGGAAGAGTACCTGTGGGGTGGAACTTCTTGACTGTCAATAAAAGGAGAAAGACCAAGCCAGTCGGAGAGCGCAGCCATTTGGAAATTTATGCTGTAAGCTCCTGGCTGATGAATAAAGCCCTTCCTCTTATAAATGTGGTGTTTGGGTGCTCTTTCTCTCCGTTGGGCCTCGACTTCCTGCAACAATCTGACTTATTTTTCTCATTGAATTTTGGGTCTCGTCTTCTAAATGAATGTGACAATGTGATGCAGTTTCTAGCAAAGTCTCCAATTGGATAATTTCTGCATGGTATCAGACAGTTCTTGGCAAAGTTGTCTCAAAACTTCCTGGTAAGATATTTTTGTTACTGATACTATAGACACTTTATTATTAGGATTTGTTAATAACATTTAACTCTAACATATATACTTTAAAGATTACCATCACATACACTGCCACTTTCCTTAAAATTACATATAAATATGCTGTATTTTCTTATAATATATACTCAGGAATGTCGAGGATTATGCATCATTTTTCACAGAAGTTAAGAGGCATTTTTCCTGTTAAACAGTAGTTTTCAGTGATTTCTCTATTGCTATTGTGAGGCAAGATTAAATCAGGGTAATGTCTAATGGAATGTTCCAGAACATATCTTCAATTTTGTGAATGGATACAAAATCTGTGTATACTTATTTCATGTTAACTCAGACAGAAAGGCCTTTATATTCTTGTTCAAAATGAAAATGTTTTAGGTTAATTTATAAACTCTTTGCAAAGTTAGTTTCCTTCATTTTCATTTCACTTTAATTATATTGGAAAAGCATAGAAATATTCAGGTCTTAGATAGGAGGCACATCCAAAACAAAGAATTAAGAAAATTATTCAGATTCTACCATTGGATTTTTAAAAGCACACGTATTGAGGTCTCATTCACATACCATGCGTTTCACCACTTAATGTCTCTTGGTATATTCACAGGGTTGTGTAACCATCATCACAATCAATTTCAGAGTATTTGCATCACTGTGAAAAGAAACCTTGCGTCTTGTAACCATAACCTCCACCCTTATCTTATCCCTCCACTTTCCCCAGGCCTAGGCAACAACCATCTGCCTTTGTCGCCATAGATTTGCTTATCTAGACAGTTATTGGGGGTGGGGGGCTTTATCAGTTTAATTTAATTTTATTATTTTATTTTATTTTATTCAGGGGGTGTGTTATACACCCTCACAATGTGCACAATAGGTGAGAGCTCACCTCATGCCCTCCCTCATTCTGCCAAAAAATTCCCCCCCCCAACTTTGCTCTACTGCCAAACTGGACTATAAGTGTATTTTATTGTTCTTATGAGTATGTAATTGTTTATATATTGATTTCATATTAGTATGGAGTACATTGGATATTTATTTTTCCATTCTTATAGTACTTTACTAAGAAGAATGTATTTCAACTCCATCCAGGTAAATGTAAAAGATGTAAAGTCTCCATCTTTTTTAGTGGCTGAATAATATTCCATGGTATACATATACCACAGTTTGTTGATCCATTCATGGGTGATGGGCATTTAGGTTGCTCCCATGACTGGGCAATTATATTGAGCCACAGTAAACATTCTAGTACAAATGTCTTTGTGGTAAAATGATTTTTGTTATTCTTGGTAGATACCTAGTAATGGGATTGCAGGGTCAAATGGAAAGTCTACTTTTAGATCTTTGAGGATCCTCTATACTTCTCTCCAAAAAGGTTGTATTAGTTTGCAATCCCTCCAACAGGGTAGAAGCATCCCTTCTATCCACATTCACACCACTGTCTGTTTTTTTTGGGACTTTGTGATGTGGACTGATTTTGCTGGAGTTAGGTGATATCTGATAGTGGTCTTGATTTGCATTTCTCTGATGATTAAACATGATGAGCATTTTTTCATGTGTTTGTTGGTCATTTCTGTGTCTCACAGAAGTTTCTGTTCAAATCTCTCGCCCACTTATAGAGAGCGTTGTTTGTACTTTTCTTATAGTTTGAGTTCCATGTATTCTAGTTATCAGGCCTTTGTCAGATTCATAATATGAAAAAACCTCCTTTATTTGCTTCCTTTGTGGTATCCTTAACTGTGCAAAAGCTTTTTAGCTTGATTAAGTCCCAGGTATTTATTTTTGGTGTTGCTGCAATTGCTAAGAGGGTCTACCTCATAAAGTTTTTCCCCAAGCCAGTATCTTCAAGTGTTTTTCCCCACTCTCTCATAGAATTTTTATTGTTTTGTTTCTGAGAATTAAATCTTTTATTCAAGAAGAATCAAATTTTGTCAGTGGTGAGAGGTGCGGGTCCAGTTTCAGTCTTCTACATGTGGATAACCAGTTCTTCACCTTCTTTTCCTCATGTGTATACATTCCTGTTGACCACTAAATATGGCTAAGGACACTAAGCAAAGTGCTACCTTCCCTCCAAGTCAGTATTCTGTTGCTCAGGCAACAGATTCAGTCCTCTATTCATTCCTCCCCTCACAAATGTGAAATGCATACAGACCAACTGAAGGCTTAAAAGGAATGTGAAATGCATAACAAAAGATTCATATGCATGAGGGTGGGATAGTGGTGGCAAATTCTACCCTATAAAATGGTTTCTTTCTTTTTGATTAGAAGCTCAGATCAGCCTCAGAGTTTCTCACAAATTCAATCCTCTGGTCAAACTCTCCCAATAATTCCCATTTTAGAATAAAAGTAAAATTCCAATAGCTTCCTCAGTACCTAAGTAAGCTGGCCTCCCTCTCCCTTGACTTGAACTCCTACAACTCCTATCCCTACCCAGCTCCCTACTCACTTTTTTTCTGCTTCATCTTTGTCTTAAAATGAGGCAACATAAAGACACTAAAATTATGATTTCAGCATTTTTACTCTATGTCTATTAACAATTTATAACTTAAAACTCTTAAAATAAGTGACCCAATGTCTTTACTCAAGTAAAACATCTCTTAGTTGTAACTTTTATTTGCTGGAAACAAGGTATGTTTCTAGGCTGATATCACAGATACAGATCTAGATATTCTCACATTCAACCAGATACAATGCTTAGTCACCAAAAATTACCACTTCACTTTTCTTTTAGGAAGTTTGAAAAATATTTATTTCTTGATACTTACTTCTTTTTTCACTTTCTCTTTCTTATATTGGTACTGCCTTTCTTTTAAGTGATTGCATTCATCAAGCAACTTCTTGTTTTTCTCTTCTAAAAGCAGACTACACCTTTCATGTGCCACCTCAAGAGCCTTCACCGCTGCTGCACACAGACTGTCTCTGGTGTCTGTTGCCTTCTTTTTATTGGCAGAATCCTTGTGAACATCATCCAGCTGCTGTTGATGTGACATAGTTTTACACTGCAGTCCAGACAGTCTCTGCTCTAAAGACTTTGATACTTTAGTTGAATGTTCTGCTTTTCAAACTGTGCTTCTATCAGGTCTGTCTGTGCACCTTCTAGAGCAAAAGTCTTTTCTCATAGAGAATCTTTCATGTGATTTTCTCTTCTGTGTCACAAAGCTGTTGGAAAAGGATATCAGCACAAGAGTTTACATATTCCACCATACTATTTTTTGTTCTCTAGACAATGAAGGCCAGATCTCTTTGGGAGACCTGACTTGGGTCACGCTCATCTGCCAGTTTGAGAAGGTGGGATTTAAGTTCCGCTTCCAGTTTTTCCTGGTTTTCTTTTGCTTCCTTCAGTTTAGCTTGTAGTATTCTATTCTCCTCTCCTAGTATGTTGAGCTGGCCACTATCCTGGGCTGTTACTTTCATTAACCTTTCCTCGCGGAGCTTTACAGTATTTTGAAGGCCATCAGTCTTTTCTTTGATAATTTCAAAGTCCTACAAGTGTTTCTTATCTTTCCCTTCATTCTGCACTTTCATTTTTTTCTACTTTGAATTATAGCCTGGCAATTTTTTTGTTCAGCAGATCTCTTTCATTTTCATGCCTTTGAGAATTCTAAGTAAAAGAAAGGAAACTTTTAGGTACCACTCAATCAAATAATATATCATGATTTCCCCAGAAAGTAAAGAATAACCTGCACATTTATGTAATGAAAGCGTTGCAAAAAGCAACTAACTGGGCAAAGAAGCTGAATCCAAACATCAAACGTTATAGAGCATAAGTTCCTGAAAGTTCAAAAGTTTACATGAATGCAACGAATCTATGAAAGCAAAAAAGAAATCATTAAAGAATTTTTATGACTCTCCGTATTGGAAAAGGCTTTCTTTGAATTACAACAAATCCAAATGCACAAAACTCCATTAACTGTGATACACTAGAAAGTTGGGTGGACACTCTGGTATCCAACCTACATCCCACTCCACAGTAGGAGCCTCAGCTCTGTATATACTAGAACAGGCACAATTTGTAAATATTCTTTAAGTATTTTTCTGAGAGTATTCTATGGATATTCTACTCTTCTAACATTTTTTATCCTAAGTTATAACAATTACATCTATTGATAAATGATAAATCTAGGCATTGTACAAAGCATATATAAATTAACTCAGTTACTTATCTAAATTCTGAGAAGGAGAGGTTAAAAGTATAAGCTCCCTGGAGGATTTTCCGCAGTCTTCTGACCCTACTCTCATAAGGCTTCTCTAACAAATCACAGTTACCTCTCTGGTATAAATATATAAATGAAAAATAAGCCTTACATTTCAAAACACAAATGACACATAAGATAAATTTACAGAGGTCTTCTTAGAAAATTATGAAATTACTTACCTTTATTTCCTCTTCATGATGTTTGAAATTGTAATAAATGTGAAATAGGGAAAAATACAATGAACTATTTTACTAGGAACAAAACAACTAATATGTCATCATTAAGTATATTTGATGGTATATCATTTTCAAAAATTCTTTGTACTGAAATAAGATACTACTTGGATGCCAAGATTTATAATAAACAACTTTAACCATAAATATCATAGTTAATTTTTAAGACAAGATTTTGGTTTGTTTTATACTTAAATAATCAACATTGAATCAAAGGGACATCATAACTAATAGTGAAGTAAAATAATAAATGTGATGTTAACCAAAGATTAATTTACTTCCAGATTATTTCTAAGGGTCCTCAATTCCACATCTTGGGCTGTTAGTCTGTGTTCAAATTCTTCTTTTATTGCAACTTCTTTTTTATGTTGCTCTATTTTTCTTTCTTTCTTTTTTTTTTTTAATTAAATCATAGTTGTGTACATTAATACTATCATGGGGTACAGTGTACTGTTTCTGTATACAATTTGAAATACTTTTATCCAACTGGTTAACATAGCCTTCATTTCTTTTTCTTAGTTATTGTGTTAAGACATTTATATTCTGTATTTAGAGAGATTCACATGTACCATAGGATGAACCATAGGTGTGATCCCACCAATCACCCTCCCTCTCCCCTTCCCTCCCGTCCCTTCTTGTTAACTTTCCTTAATTTGTTCAAATGCTATAGAATAATTTTTTCTCATATCTTCCTTTTAATGTGAATCTGCAGTTAAATATACTTATCTTAAATTCATTTTGTTAGAGAATGAAAAGTTTATTTTGAGACCTGACTCTTCATATAGTCATGGATTATCTAATAAAACATCTGTGTTCTTGAATATTCTTCCTTTCTACTTCTAAGGTTTTTAATTTCTCACTTCAGTTTCTCCCAAAAGATATGTACACATGAAAAGTAGATGTGAAGGAACACTCTCCTAATTGGTAAGATTCTGTTAGTTTTGGTACTCTGGAAAAGGATATTGAAAATTTTCAAATGTATAAGTTGAAAATTACTTTTTTTACATAGTCATAATTACTCCCCAACTGGGACAGAGAGCAAACCAACCAAAATTTATCATTTATAAATAAGTTTATGAATTCACTGGAGGGAAATGTTCATCCGCACAAAACAGCACAAGTATTCCTGAAAGTGACTGGCAGTATAAGAAAGCTCATTTGGATTTCTCTCACACAACATATATCTGCAGACTGCCATAGTTCAAGTTGGGGCTAAAAAGTTTTATATTTGCTACCCACGTGTTCTGTGTTTCTCTTTTGGTTGATAATTTCAAGTTACTTGTTGATGCTGATATATATTATAAACAATTCTGAAATTCCTTTTGGGAAAAGACAAGGTCAAATATTTAATTAAACAATGAAGAATAATATATGTTTTCAACACAAAAGTTTGAATTAATTTTATCTGTGTAGGAGAGATGTTGAATGAGCTAATCAGTAGTCACTTTTCATTTTCCTTTTGATTCCCTGCATTATGAAAAAAAAAACCTATGTAATTTCCTTAAGAAACTTTTTCCGTGTTGAAACGACATTCAAACTCTGTTGGTTGAGTCATAACTTTGTATAAACATTCTTGAGAACAATTTCAAAATATTGATCAAAGCCATTTTCATATGATTACTTTAACCCAAGAATTCTATATTGAAGAATATGTTAAAGCCATATAATTTGAAATGTAAGACTTGTGTAAAAATGTTCATCACAGTATTAATTATAATACAAATATTTAAAACTCCAAATTTAATTTGTTAAGTAAATGGAGATTTCCCTATGGTGAACTTCTAATATAGCTATTAAAATTATAATTGAAAAGAATATACATTTAATTATCAGTAAATGTAATTACAATTAAGAACTTATTTTCCTATTTCCAAGAATTTTATACCCCATAAGACTAAAATAATTTCTCTCCTATTAAACACCAGATGATATGTCAGTAATTTCAAAAATTCTCCAACATATAAATAAATAAATATTTCAAATAAATAGTTCTAAATAAATAGTTCAAGTGTTTCTATAAAACTAGGATCTCATACCTCAAACTGTGGAGTTTTTGCTCCCATTCACATCTTTGATGGTATAACTGTAAGTTTATTCCTTTCATTTCAGACAGCTTCATTTTTAGTAAAATAATCATAGTTTCCTGTGCTTTGATTTTATCTGTAAGTTTTTTATAGGAATTTTTAGTAAGTTCTTGCATTGCTTTTACAGGGAAGAACCATGTGTTGAATTTCCAGTTGGTTAACAGAATCTGTATCAGGGAGAAAAAAAGATAGAAAGAGAATGCAGGAGCACTTTTTGTATACAAAGGGCTGCCCTTTCTCACACTCACTCGCTCACACATTGGACAAATATAACTCAGTTGGGTACTGGGGTGGGGGGACATATGATACAGAGCTCTGCAGACCAGACAGCACCTCTGCTCTTATTTAGCTTGAAGTAAAGTGAAAACAAAGACAAAAAAGTGACAGTTATTAATTCAGAAAGATGCTGTAAGAAAATTAGTATGTTATGTAAGAGAATCAAATCTATATTGGGCACAGGGAAGATTTCTCTGAGGAAGAGATGGCTACACTGACAAATGAAGGATGAGAAGCAACTGGTAAAGTGAAGCAAGAATAAAAGCATGCTGGCCAGTCCAGAGCATGGGCTGAAGCTCTGCTGCAATCTCCTTCTAGCCAAGACAGAGGAACAGGTGTTAATTTTCCATCTTACCCCCCTCCAAAAAACAACAACAACAACAACAAAAAACAGTTGAAACACATTAAATAGTTATTATCAAGACAGTGGAATTTAGGCAACAAAGACAAAAATCCTTGAAAAATAGAAAACAAATGAAGGAAGACTTAGGAATGCCCCAGATCTCTGCCTTGACAGAGTTTTCAGGAAAGGACACCTGGAGAAAAAACAAAAACAAAAACAAAAACCTGACCTAGACTCTATCAGACTTCCTTAGTTGCAGTTGAATAAGTTGAGAGTCTGAAAAGACCAAAGCAGACAGAAATCACAGGATAGCAACTGAAGAGGAAAGAGCAGTATAGTGAAAGAATTCTAGAGATCTGTGGAGATCCCCTCTCATCTCAGGTATTTATCAGAGTAATCAACTGTGCATGTGTGCTAGGAATTACTTGAGACCAAGAGAAAAATTATCTAAAAAACATCAGGGTAAACCAAGCCTGGTACTCATACAGTGCCAGGAAGTGTCCATTCCCATGATGAAGGCTGGAAAAACACAGACTTTGTAAGATAATCATGAAATAGGTCTTGCCTCTTGAGTAGGATATTATTCCAAATTATAAAAGCAAGAGCAGAAAGATGCTGTTTATAAGTTGAAAGAGCTGTTTATAAGTAACTCAACCCTATCCCTATGTAAAGCTTAAGAATATAAGTATAGGCATGAAAGACTTTAAAAAGAAAAAACTGAGGGTGGTGCCTATGGCTCAAAGGAGTAGGGCACCAGCCCCATATAATGGAGGTGGTGGGTTCAAACCCAGCTCCAGCCAAAAAACTGCAGAAAAAAAAAAAAACCCCAAACAACAACAACAACAAAAAACTGAACTGATAGACATGTAAATTATGATGTCAGAGAGGCAGACTACACCAGATAGAAAAAAGATTAGACATCATGAAAGAAAATATTCATAAAAGTGAGATATTTGTGATCTATGGGAAACCTTTGATGATGTAGTATATGCCCCTAAGGAGAGAGGAAAAAAGACAAAACATACTTGACAAAAAAAAAAAAAATGGCCAAAAACTTTTGCAACTTAATGAAAATTATAATACCATAGATGCAAGAAGTATCTGTCTGGGAGAGAAAAAATGAAAGTATTCTGCTGCAATTTTCTTATCCCTTACGTGTTGTGGTCTAATGGTATCTGAATGTTAACTGTAGTAAGTCAAAATAGTATACCAAAAATCCTGAAGCAACCATTAAGTTTAAAAAAACTAAGAGTTATAGCTAATCTCCCAAAGAGATTTTAAAAAATTATAAAAATTACGTGAGTCATCCAAAAGAAAGTAGGCAAAAAATAAAAGGGCAACAAAGAATGGCTGGGACTAATAAAAATCAAACAGCAAGATGATGGCAAAACATAACTATATCATTAATTACATAAATGAAACCAGTCTAAAAAAATGTTGAGTAGAAGGCTGTTTTCCAGACTGGATAAAAAAGCAAGACCCAACAAACAAGGTCATGTCACGATGAGAAAAGGTACAATTAATCAAGAAAACACAGCAGTCCTAAATGTTTATGCACCCAGTAACATAACAGTTTCAAAATACATGAGGCAGAAAATGATAGAATTTAAAAAAAAAAGGACAAATTCACAAGTATCATCTGAGATTTCAATACCCCTTAGTAAGTGACAGAGCAGGGAGGCTGAACATCAGCAAGAATAGACTTGAGTAACACCATTCTTCTCAAGCACCCATGGAACACTTATCAAAATAGACCACATTGTAGGCCATATAATAAATCATCATAAAAAGGTTAAATCCAAAGGACTTAAGTCCTACTATGTATGTTCCCTGACCACAAAGCAATCAAGATAGAAATCAATGACAAAAATTTCTCCAGAAAATATCCAAGTATTCAGTAAGAAAGACACATCTAAGCTACCCTGGGGCAAAGAGATAATGAAAAGATAAACTAGATTGAACACAATGAAAATGAAACCACAACATTACAGAATTTCAAAATATAGCTACAACAGTTCTTAAATAAAAATTGTTAGTACTGAATGTCTATATTAGAAGAGTCTCAAATTAATGACCTTGACTTCTACCTTAAGAAATTATATATATATACACACACACACACACACATATATATAAAGAAAAGAAAAACAAATTAAACCCAAAACAAGGAGTGGAAAGGCAACAATAAACATCAGCTAGTATCTGAATGTCCATGTCCTTCCAAAATTCATGTGCTGAAACTGAATTACAGAGGTGATGGTACTGGGAGGTGGCTCTTTTTGGAGGTGATTAGGTCATGAAGGCCAAGCCCTCATGAACAGAATTATGCCCTTATAGAAAAGACCCCAGAGAGCTCCCTCACCCCTTTTTTGGTGTAAGGACATAGTGAAAAAGAATTCACCAGGAAGTGGTCCATCACAAGACCCAGATCTGCTAGTGCTTGATCTTGAAATTCAGTCTTTAGAACCGTTACTGATCAATTTCTCTTTACTTTTAAACTGCCTCATCTGTTGTATTTGCTACAGCAGGCTGAACAGAGTATGCTATTAAAGATGAAACCAAGAGAGAAGAATCAATAAGATTAAACACTTTTAGGAAATCCATAAAGGTGACAAACCTTTATCTAGCCAGGTTGACCTGGAAAAAGAAGAAACACAAGCTACTAATTTCAGAAATGAGAACTGTGACTTATTACAGATTCTATATGTACCAAAAGGAAAATCAGGCAATATTATGAACTTTGTGTGAATAAACATGACAACTCAGATCAAATGGACAAATTTCTTGAAAAGCAAAAATTATAATAACAAAGCTTAATCAAGAAGAAACATATGACCTCAATTGGCCTAACTCTATTAAAGAAAATAAAGTTATATTGGAAGGCTTTTCTACAAAGCAAATTCCAAGCCCAGATAGAATTCTACATACTCTCCAAAAAATAAAGAGGAGGAATGCACCCCAACTTATTCTATTGATACAATTCTAGCATTACTCTGAACCCAAACCAGACAATGATATTAAAAGTGCATATCACCATGTGAAAGAAGCCAACCTATAAGGGGCTACGTACTGTACAATTCCAGTGATATGATATTCTGAAGATGACAAAACTATCCACACAATAAAAAGAAAAAAATTATGGTTGGTAGGGGTTGGAAAGGAGATGAAAGGATAAATAGGCAGAGTGATCATAGAGGATTTCCAGGGCCATGGAAACACTTTGTATGATGTTATTATAATAATGAATAGATGATATTATATCTTTTCCCTAACCCATAGAACATACACCATCAAGAGTGAACCCAGTGTAAGCTATGGACATCAGATAATAAGGATGTGTTGATGTAGGTTCATCAATTTTAATAACCACTTGTTGTATACCACTCTAGTGAGGGATATTGATAAGTGGGTACTGCAATGAGTGTGAGGATGGGGGCATGTGAGAAATCTCTGTACCTTCCTCTCACTTTTGCTGTGAACTTAAAATGACCCTAAAACACAAACCTGAAAAAATGCTCATTGTCCCTAATCATCAGAGAAATGCAAATCAAAACCACCTTGAGATATCACCTATCCCCAGTAACAACAGCTCATATTACAAAGTCCCAAAACTACAGATGCTACTGTGGATGTGGAGAGAAGGGAATGCTTTTACTCTGTTGGTGGGATTGCAAACTAATGTAGCCTCTTTGGAAAGAAGTATGGAGAATCATCAAAGAACTCAAATTAGACTTTCCATATGATTCCACAATGCCGTTACTAGGCATCTACCCAAAAGAAAAAAAATTACTTTATCATAATGAAATTGGCTAGCTAGATTGTTTATTGCAGCTCAATTTACAATTGCCAAGAGGTGGTATCAACCCATGAAGATATTAATAAACTGTGGTATGTGTATCCTATGGAATTATGGAATACTATTCAGTCATAGAAGATGGAGACTTTACATCTTTTGTATTAACCTAGATAGAGTTGAAGAACATTCTCCTTAGAAATGTATAACAATAATAGGAAAGCAAGTATCCAATTTACTCAATACTAGTATGAAACCAGTAGATGCACAACCACATGCCCACATGAGAGAAGAAACACAGTGAAATTCAAGTGGTGAGGGAAGGGGAAAGAGGGAGCAGGGAGGGGGAGAAGAGAAGGAGATGGGTAGTCTCTCTCCTAGGGGCACAATGGAACGGTGTACAGCAAAGTCCCTGGGTGCAGGGCCCAACTCCAACTTGTATTTTACCTAACAAAAGCAAACAATGTAACCTAATTGTTTGTGCCCTCATATTAATCTGAAATAATAAATAAAATAAGATGGCTCTAAAAAAATGAAGTCTTTAAAAAATTCTAAACTAAACTTTAACAAAGTTCAAAGATATATTAAAAGGATAATACCTTATAATACCTTATAAACAAATGAGGTTTATCCCAGGAACACAGGGTTAATTTAACATTCAAAACTCCCTGTTACTCACAATATTACAAACCAAAAGAGAATTATATGATCATCTCAGTAGATGGAGGCATGAGAAAAAATTCAAAACTCATTCTTAATTAAAAAAAACTCTCAGCAAACTAAAAATACAAGGGAACGTCTTCAGCATAATAAGGAGCATAATAAGGAGCACTTATGATAAACTTTCAGATAACAGGTGTCGTGGGGAGAACTGAATGCTTGCTCTCTAATACCAGGAACAACACAGGAATGCTGCTTTCAGTGTTGCCATTCAACATTGCACTGAAGATTCTGGCCAGTACAGTGAGCCAGAAACAGAAGTCAAAAGCATCCTGATTAGAAGGAAGAAGGAAGAAGTAAAACATGATCTTTATTTACAACCATGATTACATAATAGGGGAGGTGAACTCCAACCTGTGAGTTAGCTTTGTTTTATGAGAACACAGATGTTCATTAATGTCTGTATTGTCTGCTCATACTACAGGGACAGAATTGATGAGCTACATCAGAGTTTATTTTGCAACAGGCCTAAAGTATTTACTATCTTTTTTTCTTTCTCTTAACAATTTTTTATTAAACCATAACTGTGTACATTAATGCATTTATGGGGTACAATGTACTGATTTTATATATAATTTGGAATGCTTACATCAAATTGCTTAACATAGTCTTCACCTGACTTATTTAATTATTGTGTTAAGACATATTTATAGTCTACTCTTAATAGATTTGACATGTACCCTTGCAATATGCACCATAGGTGAGGTCCCCCAAATTACCCTCCCTCCACTTGACCTGGCCCCTCCCCTCCCCTCATGCTCCTCTTTTCTCCTTCATTCTGGGGGATAGTTGTGTTTATCTTTCATATGAAAGTGGGGGTGATTGTATATTGGTTTCTTAAAAGTACTGAGTACATTGATACTTTTTCTTCTGTTCTTGAGATACTTTACTAAGAAGAATATGTTCCAGCTCCATCCATGTAAACATAAAAAAGGTAAAGTCTCCATGTTTTTTAAGGTTGCATAACATTCCATGGTATACATATACCAGTTTATTAATCCATTCATGGGTCGATGGGTGGTTGGGCTTTTTCTATGATGGGGCAATTACGAATTGGGCTGCAATAAATATTCTGGTGCAAATATCTTCATTGTAAAATGATTTTTGGTCATCTGGATACAGGAGAGGAATTGCAGGATTGAACAGCAAGTCCACTTTGTTCTCTAGGTGTTTTCCAAACTTCTTTACAAAAGAAATGTATTAGCTTACATTCCCACCAGCAGTGCAGAAGTGTTCCCTTTTCTCCACATCCATGAAGAAAGTAGTTTGAGGAAGCAAAGCTTTTATAACATACAGTCCATTTAGAAAATCTCACTGACTCTATCAAAAAAGGTACTAGAAGTCATAAACGAGTTGAGCAAGTTGAACACAAAATCAACATACAGAAATCAACTGTTTTTCTAAATACTATTAGCATTAAAATATAAAAGCAAAAAAATTTTAAATGTCATTTGTAACAACATAAAATACAGATAAATGCAATAAAATAGGAAGGACCTATATACTCAATAGCATAAAACATTACTGAGAAAATTAAATATGACCTCCACAAATAAAGTAACACACTTTGTTCAGGAATGAAACAATTCATTATTGTTAAGTTAATTTTCTCCAAATTAACCTATAGAAGCATTATAAGCACAACCTAATTCCTAGTAGGCCAGTACCTTTTTTTTGTTGTAGTTGTTTGTTTTTTTAGAGACACAGTCTCACATTGTCACCCTTGGTAGAGTACCATGGTGTCACAGCTCATAGCAACCTCCAACTCCTGGACTTAGGCAAGTCTCTTGTCTCAGCCTCCCAAGTAGCTGCGAGTACAGGTGCCCGCCACAACACCTGACTATTTTTTGTTTGCAATTTGGCCTAGACAGGTTTTGAATCCACCACCCTTGGTATATGGAGCTGGTGCCCTGCCTACTGAGCCACAGGTGGCACCCAGTAACTTGTTTTTAATTGGCATGCTGATTCTAACATTCATGCACCAAAATAACCCTGAAAAATATAAGCTGAAAAACTTCCATACAGCTAAGGACACAAAGCAAATAGACAACCTTCAGAATGAGAAAAGACATTTATATGTTTTGAATCTGACAAAAAGTTGATAATTAGAATCTACAGAGAACTCAAATTAAATCAACATTAATAGAACAAACAGTCCCATCTATCACTGGGCAAGTGATATGAACAGAACCTTCTCTGAGGAAGCAGATTAGTGGCTAACAAACATATGAAAAAATAATCATCTTCCCTGATCATCAGAGAAATGCAAATCAAAATCACTCTGAGATATCACCCAACCCCAGTGAGAATAGCCCACATCGCAAAGTCCCAAGGTTGCTGATGCTGGTGCAGATGTGGAGAATGGGGAACACTTTCACACCCTTGCAGGGACTGCAAATTAATGCAGCCTTTTTGGAAAGAAGTATGGAGAATCCTCAAAGAACTCAAATCGTAACTTTTTTGATCCCACAATCCCGTTACTAGGGATCTAAATACCCAGAAGAAAAAGAATAATTTAGTAATAAAGACATATGCACTAGATTATTTGTTGCAGCTCAATTTACATTTGCCAAGATGTGGAAAAAACCTAAATGCCCATCAACCCAGGAATGGATGAAGAAACTGTGGTATATGTACCCCATGGAATACTACTCAGTTATTTTTAAAAAGGAGAGTATACATCTTTTGTATTAACCTGGATGGAGGTGAAATGCATTCTTTAGTAAAGCATCAGAAAAATAGAAACACAAATATCCAACATACTCAATAGTAATAGAATCTAATACATGTCCACATAAGAGAAAAATCTCATTTCAATTCAAGTTGGGAGGAAGGGGAGTAAGGGAAGGGGCAAGAGAAGGTGGGGGGGGAGCTTGGTGTGCTCCCACTTAATAGGCACAATGTAAGGGTACATGGCACACCTCTTGAGTCCAGGATACAACTACAAGAGGGACTCTACCTAACTAATGCAAACATTGTAACCTAGTTGTTTATACCCTCACATTAACCTGAAATTTAAAAAAAAAAGAAATTGGAGAAGAAAAGAGCTGATTATCATTTTGCTCATGTATATAAATAAAGACTAAAGAATGACTAAAATTTCAAGGAAAGTATGTATAGCTTGATAAAAATCATCCAAATTTAGGATATTTTATACTCATTCACTATACAAAGTAATTATTTATGTTAAAATTTTGAATTCCATAATGGGAATAAAAGAGGAAAAATAAAAAATTGCAAAAAAATTTTTATTTTGTAAATAATGTAACATGAGATCTATTGAATAATGTGATGTGGTTCATACCAAAATGCATAATCTTTTAAAAGAAGCTTTGCAGCATTAGCAGTACTGGGTTTTACCACAAGAGTCAGTAAATTAGCCCAAGCTCAGTTCACTGCCTGTTTTGGGCAGCAAAGTTTTATTGGATCACAGACATTCCTGTTCCCTCACTTTTTATGACAGATTTTGGACTATAACAAAAACCAGATGGCCCACAAAGTCTAAAACATATTTACTATCTGGCTTTTTATAGGAAAAGTTGGCCAAGTCCAATTTTATTAGGTTAGACATCCTTTGATGTAATCATTTTTACATCATATTAAAATGTATATATGGAAAATGAGTGCCCATGTGCAATCATTTGCTGATATTCAGACTAATTTGAGTTCCAATAGTTGAACACTCATGTATTGAGAACAAAACCGAAAACCTCCAGCTTTCTTGGTTATAAGCTAGAATGCCAATACAACACGTAGCTGCCTTTTGCAACTCAGCAGATATTTAAGCAATTCTATAAAATTTGGTTAGATGTGTCACTAAACTAAATGCTGTAAGTATACTTTAATTGGGAAATGATCAGTACACTTGAAATACTCATCATTTTAGAAAATCATTGTATACAACATTATTTTATGGGTATGGTAGTTTAAGTATTTTCTTCCTGATATGTCTTTAGACTATCTCCAACTTTTTTTTTTTTTACCACGAATAAATCTTTATTTTTTATCTTTTTTT
>CAUYQV010102902.1:0-24432 GCA_963574575.1 Galagoides demidoff
AGGCTATTTGGTTATAGCTTTCATATAAAAGGTATAAATTAGTTTCATAATAAAGGTGTGTACATTGGATACTTTTTCCTCCATTCTTGTGATACTTTGCTCAGAAGAATATTCTCCAGTTCCATCCATGTGAACATGAAGGGAGAATTCTTTAAAGAACTAAAAGTCGACCTTCCATTTGATCCTGCAATTTCATTACTTAGGTATCTACCCAGAAGAACAAAAATTATTTTGCCACAAGGGCATTTGCACCAGAATGTTTATTGTACCTCATTTCACAATTGCCAAGTCATGGAAGCAACTCAAATATCCATCAGTCCATGGATGGATTAACTAACTGTGGCATTTGTATACCATGGAGTTTATTTAGGCATAAGAAAAGATGGAAACTTTACATATTTATGTTTACCTGGATGGAGTTGATACATATTTTTCTTAGTAAAGTATCTCAAGAATGGAAACAATATCCAATGTATTTCATACTAACATGAAACCAATATATAAATGTGCACACAAATGATAAAACAATAGATAAACACCCACACAAATGACAAATGGCCAACAAACACATGAAAAAATTGCTAGACAAATATAGTCTAGCAAGGGGGAGGGGAAAGGAGGGAGATGAGGGCGGGAGGAGAGAGGGCAATCAGCGGGAGTAGAGAGATCGGGATCTCAATGAATATGTACGATGTGAGGGTTTTCAGCACACCTCCTGGGTGAAGGGCTCAATGACAACTTGAACCTTAGAATTAAAAACAATGTATCCTAAACATTTGTACCCTCATGCTAATTTGAAATAAAAAAAAGTAAGGGCACCCAATTAGATATCAGGAGGCTTGGGTTTGAACACAGGTTCTGCCAGTGAATGTGGCTCCAAGTTGATCACGTTTGTACTTGAGTCATCCATCAGCCTTAATCTGGAGCAGTGGCATAAGCCAGAGTGTGCTGCAGAGTCACTTGGAGTGTTTTCTAAAAAGTATTTATGCCTGGGCTTCACCTCCATTTCCTGATTCAGACTCTCTGTGTGTTATGTGGATGCAACAAGAGTTGGGGAGTATGATGGGGAGGGTGGCATGGGCACATAGATTTCTAAAAAGTTGCTCTGATAAACCCATATAATCCACTGATCAAAACTATGGCTTAGATCTCTGTCAGTTCTAGTATTCCTATGATTTTACGAAAAGCAGAGACTGAATACCTATCAAGACCATTAAACACACAGCTGTTACAAGGATCAAACAAGAAAAAATAATGCATATGGATGTCCAGAATAGAATATTATACAAATGTAAGCAATTATTGGAGTTTCCATAATTTTGTGCATTATCCAAGTAGTTCATCAAATATTAACCAAAACCTCTTAGATTAGAAATTCTACAATGTAAGTCTAGGGAATAGAATCTACACTTCACACGTACGTTTGAGTTCCTCCTATGTCCGTGGTTGTTTTCTGATAATGTGAATGCATGTAAAGCACAAGAAGATCATCTTATAAATATATCTTTTTCCCAGCAAAGGGGAACTATGGAAACTTACTATCTATCCAAAATTCTACCCATTTTTCTCAGAAGTTATATATCCTGAAAGTTTCTGGTCATTATGTATGGGTCACTGATATAGTCGCCACCCTTTGCCCAGAAACTGAGAGCCACCCCGCTGCCTCGGCTTCTTAGGATGGCTCTGAAGGTAGAGTTGTTAGCATGCTGCAAAGGGCGGAAGTCTGTGCTGAGAAACCTTCATTTCCATTGAGCTAATGAGAGTGCTGTCACCTAAATTTTCATTGTTTTAAAAGCAAGTGGAGGCTGACAGTTTCCTTTCAAGCTTGAATGATGAAGAGAAAACATCCCACGGCCTCATCTGGCTGGCTTGCTGCGAGGTAATGAGCCCTGCGCAGCACCCATCTTTGCTAGACTGGGATGACCTTATGTCTGGTAATGCATCGGGGAGGAGAGAAAAACGCACCACGGGTCCCACCAACAATTCCCCCAGGACATGGTGAATGTGCCAAACAGTTTAGTAAATAGATCTTGAGTTACCGTGTTGAAACATATTCCAACATATTGCGACAGAGAATGTCTCAATCTAAAGGTCATACTTTACTTTGCAAAGATCTAGTGTGAAGAAACTTTGGGGGTGGGGTGGGGTAGGTGTCTGAAAAGGGAATGTCACAGAGGTAAGGGTCAGGAGGTAAAATATTCGTAGTGTATAAAAACAAATTTCACAACCTTCCCTGGCTAATTGCATTTTATTCTCAGTCCAGACAGGGCATTTCATTTGCTGCTAGTCTTTGATCCAAGACTTGCTGGAATTTCTTGGGATAAGGTATCAGCCCCAGGGGGTGGGGTGGGTGGGGATGGGAGCTGAGCCTGTACTGCATAAACCAGAGGGTCTGACCTGAGGCGGTGAGACTAGGAAGGAGTTCGAAGGCTCCAACTTGCCTAACTTCTTGTTTTCTTTGCTTTTAGAATTCTTGGGGAGGAATAAAGAAGGACTTAAGGATACGAATCTTGCTTAAAATAACTGTTTGAGATTGCTTGGGTGCAGAGAAGAGTAAAAAGAAACAACTTGGATCAAACATGGTTTTGCATGTCCAAGGAATGAGAAGCTGTCTCTGTAACATGGTTAGAAAAATACTTGGAGAAGGGACATTGCATGTCCACTATGCAATGGTGGCTTCCCTACTGAGGCTCCTTAAGAGGAGGTGAGGATAACCTACACCACAGAGTCCCATGTTGCAAATGCTGGCATGGATGTGGAGAAAGGGAACATTTTCACACTGTTGGTGGGACTGCAAACCAACACAGCCCCTTTGGAAAGAAGGATGGAGAATCCTCAAAGAACTGAAAATAGTCCTTCCATTTGATTCAGCAATCCCATTACTAGATATCTTCCCAGAAGGAAAAAAATCATTTTATCGTGAAGACATCTGCACTAGATTGTTTATTGCAGCTCAATTTACAATCTCCAAGATGTGGAAACAACTCAAGTGTCCATCAATCCATTAACTTAATGGATTAATAAATGGTTGTATATGTATCCCATGGAATACTATTCAGCCATAAAAATGATGGAGACTTTGCATCTTTTGTATTAACCTGGATAGAGTTGGAGAAGATTCTCTTTAGTAAAGTATCACAAGAATAGAAAAGAAAGATCCAGTGTACTCAATACTAATATGAAGCCAGTAGACAAATTAATACGGACCCACACAAGAGAAAAACTCTATTTAATTCAACTTGGGGAGAGGGGGAAGAAGGGAGGAAATTGGTGTGCTCCCACCCAATGGACACAATGTAAGGGTAGGTGGCACACCTCCTGGGTGCAAGACACAACTGCAACAGTGACCTTACATAACAAATTCACATATTGTCACCTAGTCATTTGTACCCTCATATTAATCTGAAATTGAAAAAATGTTAAGAAAAGGAAGTGTTCTGCCTTGATTCAACACATGTTATAGTTGCCGGCTTGTTGAACAGCTATTCTTCTCCTGGGATGTAGGGTATGCAGAGGTCGGTACTCACCTTCAAAGAGCTCACTCCAGTGTGATTGTTGGCCATATATCCCACTAACCCACTCAGCACAGTGTTTTGTGTGCTTTGAAATTTTAATGTTTCTTTCACAACGCCCTCCAATGTCATTCAGCAGTTTGCTCTGAGGAGAGCAATGGACACTGGAAGAAAAACCTGCTACTTCTCAATGACTATTTGTGTAAAAGCCCCAGAAACCATGGTGTATATTTTGTGATGAGAGGCAGAAGGGATGGCTGAGGCCAGATACTAGTGTTTGGAACCTACCTTGGCAAATGAGACTGCTGACATGAGAACCTTAATGTATTTGGGTGGCTGGATAGGAAGTGCCTGGATGCTTGGGGTACCTCAGTTTCTAGGATATGTTGACTCAATGTCATTAGGTTGTATCATATTAAATTGCTGATAGTTGGCTGCTTTTGACCTTATATATAAATGATAATTTCATAGGGTTCAACCTAATATAAAGTAGAATTTGAAAGAGCTGTGTTGAAAGCAAACACAATCAGAAGGAGAGAGAAAAAATATGGTTGGATTAAGGAATTTATACTCCTGAAGTCTCCATTTCCCTTGCTCTTCCTTATGCCCTTTCCAAACTTGTTAAATCTTTATGAGCAGATACTTTAAAGGAAGATAGAGTAAGGGAGGCTGAGAGCAAGGCTCTAAAGGATGAGGCTTAACCCAAAGGGGTGGCTTCTGGGGACAGGCTTCATAAGGAACAAGGAGAGATTGCTGAGAAGAAGGGACAGTGGACGTAGCAAAAGATAAATTATGTCCTTTCATGGTTCTGTGAATAATCAGTTCACTGAGGTTAGGTTACTGTTGCAATAATCTCAAAGTGTTTGGAATAGTTGGAATGCATTAATGAACATATATAGTATTTATGAAGCAAAATTGCAGCTTAGTTCCCATTGCAATGCCATTTACCCTGTAAAAATAGCCTTATATTAAGTCCACAGTTCTGAATTGTACTCCTCAAGACCACAAGGCATTAGGATGCAGCCAGGTGGTATTTTTGTTTGCTTGTTTATTTTGTTTTTATATTAACTAGAACCGAGGAAAATTGTTCCAACTTGGCATCCTTCTACATTGTCTAATTTTGTGTTTCAAAGTACTGATTAGGAAAAAGTTTGTGTGATCTCTGGCTATCAGTTCAAGCATTGAGGAAAATAGGTTATGATGGATGACTTTTAAGGTTTGGAGCTTTGGATTCTCTGATACAGCAGAAAGGCACTGGTCTGGGAATCAGGTAACCAAGTTTTCAAGCTCACTCCACCAACAGAGAACTGTGTGGGCTTGAGAAGCAGGCTCAGCAAAAACTATTTTGCTAATCTATAATAGGAGAGGATTGAATCAGATATCTCATTATAGTTCAACCCAAAATTTCTTGAGAGGCTGAAAAGGAAAGAGAATTTCCTAATGGCAAGTGGGAGAAGAGGAAGAAAATGACATTTACTGGCCTGATATGTTATGAATCTACCTGAAAGGTCAAACAAATGTGTAACATTTATCAAATCGATTGGGTTCAGTTTGACGGGAAATTCTACATGTCAGAACGTTATGTAAGTCTCCTTCTACCCTTCTGTGTGGAGTTGATATCATTAGCCATTTGCCAATGGGCCCACCTTTGGAAATGTTTCTTTAAGCCCCAATTAGTGTTCACTATTACTCCTTATTCGAAAATAAGAATTAACGTTCTCCGTATTCTAAGTGGCCACAACCTCTAGGTCCTAACCACACACTCATCTAACAGACATGTGTCCACCAGTAAATTATATGTTTTATTCTATCCATGAATAAAAGGAGTGACAATCCCAACCATGAGGACATTTTTTGCCATTGTATAAAATAAAAGAGATAAAAGGATTTTTTATTTATTCCTACTTTGGACTACTTCAAAATAAACCCTTGGACAACAAACTGTTTTTCTCTTTATTGAAATTGAAATCACCTGTACTCTTCAATATGTGTTCTGCTATCAAAAACATCACTGACAGATCAGAATAATTCTCTTTATCCCCCCACTCTCCTCCACCACCTTGTCTCCACTCCATTCTCAACCCAAACCCAAATACAAATGTCAGAATGCCCAAATTTCCAGCGACTCAGTTGATAAGGCATTATAGAATTAACCAGGCAGAGCAAGCCAAAACCTCTTCACCTTCCTGACTGGTGCCCTTAAGGAGTCTCTCCAAATGTCCCTCTGCGCCTTACAGCAGTTCTAAAAATAGCAGATGACTGTTCAGTACAGGTGCTGTTTGTGCAAATGTTCTCTTTGCATTTAGCCTGCCTGCCTCCATGATTAGTGCTCTGCAGACACACAGCATCGCTGGACTCTGCTGTGTCAGCTCTTCTCCATGATAGCGCGGGCGCTGGAGGATAATTCCAGGACTGCTGTTTATAGGGACTGTCTGTCTCTCCCTCAGAACACAGAACAGGCTTTCTTTTCCTCTCACCCCACCATTAGGGGCTTCACCAGCCAGAACAGCTGAAAGGGAACTTCAGGATGAGTCTGCAACTCCAATACCCTGCAGAATGGACTAGTTTTTTTAAATGAATCCACTATGATGCGTGAGTGGGGAATGAAAACTCACGAGGCTAAAAGTGTAGGTCTTGTCTTAGTTATTGTTGACTTTGCCGTAATTATATCCATAAAATCTGAAGGTGATATTTCTGGATAGAAGCTCAGGGGTCCTCCGGTCTCCTGGCTGTGATTATTGAGCCTTAGTATGTTTAAAAATCACCTAGTAAGCTTGTATCACATGCTGATGCCCATGCCCCACCCCTTAAAATTCTGATTCAATAGATTATGGGGAATGTCAGATGATTTGGATGTGGTTGGTCCTTGAAGCAAAGAGTGACAACCACATCTCCCAACTCATACTCCTATGTAAACATAAGGAAGCAAAACCAGGATATGGAAGCAATTCCTTACCCAGGGCTGCAGCTAGCACCCTGGTTCACTATCCCCTTGCCCAGAATTCTTTCCATGTAAGATCACTTGGTTTCCACTCAGTTCAAGCCCATGAACACTGTGATGCAATATTTATGCAGATGACATTGCAGTTGAAGTTCAGAGGTACATTCAGATGAGAAGGCAGCTCTCCCTCCTGACAGAGAATGGGTAGAGTAACCATGTGTCCTGACCACTGAATCTGGAGAGTTCCTTGGACCAACCACTGCACCTCCCTCAGCATCATATTTCAAAAATAGAAGAACAAAACCAGCTGCCTTTTCTTACCTTAGGATAGCAGTCAATGGAACATGACTGAACCTACCTAGCTGGCTCCCTCAATAGTACCCAATTCAAAGTTCAGGACAACTCAGGCCTGACACGCCCCTGATTTTTGCCAGGCTTAAAAGATAATGCACCAGGACCACTGGGCCGTAAAGCAAGATCAGCGTGGGGCACTGCCTGGTATCAGCAGTCCGTGTCTGTGATTTACAAGGGAGAAGGGAGACACTCTTGCCAAAATATACAGACAATCATGACTGTGGGAAATTTCCCCACCAGGGAGTCTTGTCCTTGGAGAATAAGGCCTTTTGGATTTTCTTTCCTACCATCCCCTTTGAATGAGCTTCTGTTTTGTGACTCGCATGACTAGAGTCATTGGCTCCACCTTGGGAAAGAGATCCTGCCACCTAGGGGTTCAAGGGTACAAAGCTTTGAACTCAAACCTCTTATAAACTAAAAAGCTATGCCAAAAATCTGAGATCACACAGTTCAGACTCTTTATTAAGAATAATTCCACTCCCACTTTTTGGCTTTCAGGTCCAGGAATGAGAGATAAAGCGCATGAATAAGTTTTATGATCATTTAAAAGTCTTCACTTGTGAAAGTAATTTTTAATTTTTGCAATAATTATTAAATAAACTAGGAAACTCAGGCCATTTTGGTGAAGCTACCTGAGGTCTCATAGCAATTTAATGATGGAGTCCGGTCTTCTGACTCTTATGAAGAAAAGTTTTCTACACCTTCCTTCTCATAAACGGGGAAGGAACAAGCTGCTTGCCCTAAATATTTCTGGCTGGTCCATTCCAGGTTTAGGGAAGACCCCAAGGCTTGCCGCAGTGTGTCTGTCCCTTGGGCCTTTGTTGCCACCTCCTTGGTGCTGGGAGCCAGCTGCCTCCCGCTCCTGGAAGACTGCCAGCATCTCCCTCCAAAGAGGCGCGTCTCAATCAAGTTATTTATTCACCTAATCAAAAGGATATAATGTATACAATTTACAGTCTTTCCCAGGTCCTAGCTCCCGCGGAGGCTGGGGAGGGGGAGACACGAACGAAAGCCAAGCCCTCAAGGTGGGGCTCTGATAGGAACTGACCCGGGAGCCATGTTGTCCATGTGGTTCAGAATTTTCCACTATGAGCAAAAGGAGGAAGTGGACAAAGAGGCTGAGCTGAGATTGAAGCTGTGGATAATGCCATTAGAAATAAGCCAGGGGTGGAAACAGAAGGGGAGCCATCTGCTAAGCCCAGGGCATTCAGAGCCAGGGGCCCAGGGACTCCAGAAACCCAAAAAGCATGGCAAAGGCTGGAGGCACACAGCTGGCTGCTGCCGTGAGGTGCGATTTTGTAAAGCCCCGTGTTTCTTCCTGCCTCGGGGCTCTGCCCAGAAGTCATCACTCCCCCAGATCCCAGCTTCCTTACATTTTGCCAGCTTTTGTTTACCTTTCAAATCTCAGCTAAATGACACTCAGAAAGGGAGGACTTCTGCAGCCTTCCCTCTAAAACACGTGCACTATTATTCTCTCTCACAGCATAACAGTCTACATTAAATTACATGGCCATTTGCAAAAACTTATTTGCTTAAGAACTAATTCCACAGTGGATTATAAGCTTTGTTGGGACAGAGACTGAGATAGCTTACCATCATGCCTGGCACTTGGTAGATGTTTGATATCTACCAGCTGATATGATGATGTAAGGTGGGCATGTGTGCCCCATGTTTTAACTTTCTATTTCAATGCTTAATCTGTCTATCTAGATTTCGAATTCCTTGAACAAAAGGGAATGTTCATCTCATGATGCTTCATATTTCTACAGAGCCTAGCAAGATAAGTTATGCTCTCAGGCAGTTTTACTATCAACATAACAAGTGCCACACAGAGGAGGCCTGAAGCAGCATTAGAACTCAGTGGTTTGGGGCTCAGACTTTGGCATCAGCTGGACTTAGGTTCCCATGCCTTGGCTTCTTTGTGTCTCAGGTTTTCCCATCAGTAACCAAGGGAATGGCCAGCTCATGGTTCTGCTGTGTCCCTAAGTGAGGAACCCATGATTACTGCAGGCCTGTTGAATGGATACCCCTCTGTTGGGGTTTTTTTCTAGCTTGTTTTCAGTAGGAGAGCATGACTGGGCCAGGGAATGTTTCTGAGTTAGGGAGAAATAATTAGAAAGAGAGATTTCTTAGGTCACTTTAAGCCAGGGAAAGTCCCAGTCCTTGTCCTACCTAGGCAGTAAGCCTCCCCTTGTGTTTCCTTCCCTGTGTAATCTGTGATCACTGGCCAAGCAGGGGAGTCATGGAAGAAATTCCGAGGGTGTCTGCATGCTAAACTTCCTTTTCTCCCCCTGCTTCTGCTGTGTGAGGAACTAAACAAACATCTTGCTCATTCTAGAGTGTCAAGGTCTATTGTCACAGCCAACGATCTGTCCTATTGAACTACAATTGGAGACAGATTTGCAGCATCCTGCCTTTTCTGGTGCCCTTGCTCTCGATTCACCTCCTGTCTGCAATCCCTGGTGTCACTCTTCCAGGGATTGCAACATTCCTTCCCAAGGCCCCTGTAGGGTGCATGTGTGCCCCATGTTTTAACTGGGGAAAACAGCGGCGTGCTGGATCTATCTTTTACCTGGTTCTGTTTTTGCGTGTGCCTCTCCAGCCCAGAATTTATAGACTATCTTCCTTTCAAACTCTAAGCTCTATCTAGGCATGAAATCAGTTGCCACATGCTTACATGAGGTTTGCTCCTGTGGACACTCGTATCATCTTCCTGATTTGTGGTGCTGCAGAATGCAGGGGCAGTACCTCCCTCGTCTCCGTGCCCCTCTCATAACTCTAACCTAGTCTCTTGCATGCAGTGAATGTTCCACAGCTCATGGTTGCTTTATTAATAGATAACCCTATTAATTTTCCCTGGACTCCTGGTCTGGGAAAGACATTACAACTTTATGAAAACGTGTGTGTGTGTGTGTGAGAGTTTATTCAGCTTACACAGCCCCACCTAGCACATCACCTATTTCCTGCCATTGCCAATAGTCAGGAGAGTAAGTCTGTTAGAACAAATACTTCTTATTTCATGGAGGGATAGATAGTGTAGTGGAGAGAGGAGAAGACCTCAAGCCAAGAGACATGGAAGTCACACTCTAACTGAATGAGCTTGGGCAACTCCCCTGACCCTTCATTATCCTAGCATCCTAATCTGTAGTAGCGTCAGAATGGCCAACACAGTGCTTTACAAACAATGGCAGGGTGCTATTTCAATGTCAGGTTGTATTTTTATGGTTATGATTACTATTTACAGGAATTATAACTTCCCTGAAGATGAGTACAATCTTGTATCTTTTGTGTTAGGTATCTTAAACAGTATAAGGCAGGGAGTTAATAATATTTATGGAGTTCTTACTGAGAACACATCCAGGCAGTGAATCTTTAACCAAGGCAAGGTGGCCGTTCCCTATGTTATAATGGGTTAAAATAAGATTGATCCTGTTTTCCTGAAGGGAAAAAAAAGAAACAAAAAAAAGTTGTCCCCATGATCAAGGGAAGCCCAAAGTTGTCCCTTGATTCTTCAGCCTCTGGAGCCTTGAAGCCCATATCCGGCCTCTCCTTTTGAGCTTCTTGGGCTTCAGCACACAGGCACATGCTCAAGATGTGTCAAGCCTGTGCTGGTCACTGGCAGACAGAGACAAGCCGGGTGAGCCTCCTGCCACCATAAAGATGCGCGTCAGTGACATAGATCTTCTATTACTCTCTCAACTAAGGGGGAACCAACCCCGGGCCTTTCCAAAGGAGTTCCCCTCTTAAATTTTCAATAATAAAAGCAGGATGGATGGAAAATTGGAGGGAACAGAACCCCCTTTTCTAGAAGAATAGGAATATCCACTTACACACATACGTAAATAATCTTATAAGAACAGGCTGGATATTTAGACCAGCCCACTGATGTTTACTGAGCCCTGACTTTATGTCAGGCACTGTTCTAAGCACTATCTCTACCAGCACCAACTTGGTAGCACTATTTGCTATTATAATCTTCATTGCACAGGTGAGGAAACTGAGGCACTGAGAAGGGTAAGAAGTTTATTAAATATTACCTGGCTAGAATTAGGGTTTGAACTCAGGCAGCTAGATTTCAGCATCCCTGCTCACTGATTAGCTATTGAGGAGATAATCTGGTCACTTTAGGGAAATCAGGAAGATGATATGAGCGCCCACAGGAGCAAAGCTGACAAGAAATGGTGGAACAGAAGGTGCAGGTAGAGAAATGGGATCTCTGGGCGGGAGGCCTAGTCAAGCTACTGATAGCCTGCGACCCCGAGCAGGTGACCTCCCTTGGGTCTCAGGTCCTTCAGCTGTAGAGACAGAAGGCAGGACATTTTAGGCCAGCAGCCTCTCTGTCTGCCACTCTTTGGATTCCTGGTGTGGAGCAGGAAGGGAGCTGGTCCCAGCTTCCCTCAAACCCCACCCTAGAAGTGAACATCTCTTCTTGCTTTTCATAGAGACACCTCTGCTGCCCTCAACAGAAGAGAATCCCCTCAGCTTGCCAAATTAATCTGTTCAGCATGGATGCTGTCCAATTTGGTAGCTCTCCATTTGACCCAAGGAAGATGGCTCCATAGGAGATCAGAGGCATCGTCAAACAAGGCAGCAAAAAGCCAGCTGATGGCACCAGTAGGTGCCCATCTGTCTTAGAAGAAAGGTCTCAGGCACTAACCCTGGGCATAGGCTGGGGTGTGGAAGCCCTCTGTGCGTGTCCTCAGTCAGCATCACTGCCCAGGCTGACTGGCTTCCCTGGGTCTTTGGTTCTCAGGCCAGGGGCTCCACACCTGCACCAGCCCACACCCTGCCCTGGTGGCCCACACCCCACCCCCGTGGTCCGCAGCTCTGGGACTTGAAGCTAGGGAGGGGGTGGGTGAGGCCTGAGAGAAGCCTGAGCTCCCTCTTTGGCTAAGTAGGCTGGAAAACGTGAAATTAACACACATTGTTTATTTCACGCTCTCAGCCTTGCCTGCACAATAGCACAAATTAAATTCTGCACTAACCAGACGAGCAATTAGCCCACAGCGAAGATCATGCTTTCAGCTGATTGCTGAGGCATTCCATTCACACTATTTATGAAGGGAACAAACTTACTGAAAATATTTTTGTAGCAATAATTTTTTCTGATACACATTTTCCCCCAATTTGCTGCATTACCCCACACTTCCTGGTATTTGAGATGATTTGGCTAGGTTTTCTGAAGAGCAGTATGTAGTTCATCAAAGAGAAATTCATCTTGGGTCAATACCCAGTAATTAGCATCATTTTCATTGAAAACCAAGCTGCTGTCATTTCAGAAAAAAATCAGGGAGTTTTCTTTTTTTTCTAGTTTGAAGGTAGCCTATAGAAAGATCAGAGATCATGCCACGTCTAAGACCAAAATTGCTAAATCTTAGCTTGTTGTCTCCCTCGCTGGTCACATATCCACTTTACCTTTCCCACCAGTAAAAAATAATACGAAGTCTGAAGGAAGGACTGGCCTTATACATGTTACCTCCCTACTGCCCAGTGTTTGAAGCTGACGGGAACACAGCAAAATTCTGTATGGGCCTCACCTGTGGGCTTTACTTTCTGGATCTGATCAGTCACGGTTGCTCCAGGCCTCACTATGCCAACAAACAGTGCTAAGGGAATTACCAGTGCGTTCTCTGTCTATAAACACCCTCAATGGAAACACGCTAGTAGACTGGCTGACATCCGGCCCACTGGGTCCTTCTTCCTCTGTTAGCTGACCTGTCCTAGTGGTATCTGCCTGACCCACCCTGGCTACGAAGTCTTCATATTCTTGCCCCAGTCATCTGAGTCTTCTTGACACGCACAAGCCATATCTCAGGACGTATCTCTTACAGCACAACTTCAAAGCTGCATTGACTTTCTATTTCTATGATTTGAACCTCAGCCACACTCTTTACCCTCCATCTGGACCCTGCCTCTGGTTTTCACTTGCTCCCTTGTTCAAGGACAGGCTCCGCCGGAGTGTGGAGTACATCCATGTGAACAGAACCACACGATCACACCTGGCTGCTATATAGACTGACATCGTGCGCATGTCAGCCGTATCCCTGGAAGCAGCACAGGTCCAAACTGCAAGCCCGCTTGACCTGTCCCTTGCCTCCATCCGCATTCACTCATGCAGATGCATTTCTTATGATTCTTTCTTGGGGCCTAGGATAGTGTTTTTTATAAACCAATACCTAGGAAATATGTGACTAATGGGTTGAGAGCAGTAGATCAGGTTCTAACTCCTGCCAAATTTCATGTGAACTGTGTGGCTTGTTCAAGCCCATTTACTTGCACAAAGTTGTACCCTTCTCTAGGCAAGTCAGGAGGGATGGAAGGAAAGCACATGACTGCAGAGACAACCTCATGAAGTGACAGGAAGAGTGGCAGCTACACAGGATGTAGAATACAGCATTTCAGGCAAGATCTTCCAAATACATTTCTTCTACTTACTAATTTTCCAGATTTTACCATTCTAGAACCAACTGGTTCTAGACAGTTCTAAAGTTAGTCTGCTAGGGTTCAAATCCCAGTTCTGCCACTTAAGGGGAGGTGGCCTTAGACAAGTTGGTTACATTCTTTAGGTCTTGACATCCTTTCCTACAAAATGGGGATTTTAGATGGAAAACGCACAGACACACATATAGAGCTTAGCAGACAGTGACCACTCAGTAAATGCTGGCTCTTATCTATTATGTCATCAAGGGCTTTCTCTAGTATTACAAGCTTTCTGAAATTGTTCTCATCTGGTCAGTATGAATGACCAGACTATGCCTATCACTATCATGAGAGCAGGTATTTACAGGAAGGAGAAGAGCATGGAGGGGGAGACCTGGCTGTGGGAGGGATGGGCGTCAAGTGGGACACTGGAGAGAGTTCAGCCTCCTTTGGATTCCTGAACAGAGCTGAGAGCCGGCCCTCAGGAAGAGAAACATATCTCTATTCCACAGTCATATCATTTGTCTTTGTACTCTTTGTGTTTTCCCCAGAGATTAGTCCTGGATGGATTTTCTGGATAAAGTTTCTGAAGCTCTCAAGAAAATGGAGGTTCCAAATAGCAGAGGGAGAAACCTTTCCTGCCCAGCCAAAGAAAGAATGTAGATCTTGTCCCAGACTGCAGACCTTGAGCCTCAAGCAACCCTGCTGGCCTGGCTATTTTTGTCCCACTTCCAATTAGTCTTCTGGTGGTGGAGGTGAGGGGTTGCTTTAAGAGGATAGACTGGAAATGAGAACAGATGACTCTTGTGGTCTCCAGGAAGAGTACCTGAACAGGTTACTCGGGTAGAAAGAATCACTTGCTCTTAGAACAAGAACTTAGTGGTTGCCCACTAAGTTATTAAAAATGAAGTAACTGGTTCCCAAGAGAGTACATCGGATTTCCTCAGTGACCTAGTGCCCGAGCTGGACCAGAACTCCCAGTTTACTGACCTCAGTTCTTTCCTTTCTAGCACGGGTTGGCAAACTATGGCCATTGACCAAATCAAGAGCTAAGGATGGTTTTTATATTTTTAAGTGGCTAAAAAAAAAAAATCAAATGAAAACTAGTATTTCATAATATGTGAAAATTATATGAAATTCAAATTTCAGTGTCCATAAACTTTTATTGGAATACTCTCATGCTCATTCCCTTACATATTGTCTATGGTTGCTTTTGAGCTATAAGGGCAGAGTCAAATCACTGTGACAGATTGAATGGCCCCCATAGCCTAAAATCTTTGTTACCTACACCTTTATAGGAAAAGCTAGCAGACACCTGCATTATGGCCTGTTACTCCTGTGCATGGGGAAATGGATTAGAGGTGAACAGAAAAAAAGAGGTAACTCTGAGCCAATAGTTTTAAAATTTTCCTTTCTGTTCTTTGAATGGACTTGTTCAGAAAATCTATGCTGTGCTTCTTGAAGATCCCTCCCCCTCACTTCAGTGGGGAAGCCAATAATGAGAGTGTTAATTGTGTTCCTGACTAATATCCCATAATGGGCTTCTACTCTATCAGCAAGGAAAGCCAGCAAGCAAGATGTGGCTGTTCTTTCTGTTAGGGAGAAGCAAGGAGCCGCAAGTCCCTTGTCCCTCCCTCTCTGAAAGGATCCTGATCAAATGTTATTGGATATTAAATATGCATTACTGCAAGCATTAATTGAGGATTTAATATGCTCCCTAATTAAAATTTGGTGGACGGAAGTTCATCATATTTAGAAACACAGTATTAAAAATCCTCAGAAACTTAATAAAATTATAAATCGGAATATCTTCTCCAAAATTAATGAGCCAAAATATTACAGCCAAGTAGGAGTCAGCCGTGTCTGGAATTCTGAAGGTCACTCGGAGTCATAAAGATGCAGTTTTCAGTTTTATGGTTTCCGAACAATAATAAGGCTGAAGAGAAATCTGGCAGGGGGAAAAAATCATCTTTGCTACAAGCAGCAATTAATATAATAAGAAGCCGTAAGCTAGTGACTTAGGCAGAGAGGCAGGTCTAATTGAGAGCCCTGTGTTAGAGTGGTGAGTGGGGGCAGGGAGAGCAGTAGGGAGAAAGGGGAAAGCAAGGGAAGAGAAACTCAGAGAAATAGGTGGAGAAGAACCTGACAGTGAAAGGAACAAGAGCCCTCAGCAGGGGATTCCGCCTGGGACCCAGGGAGAGAAAGGCCCATCATGAGTGAATCTTAAATGAGATGACACCCAAGTGCACTAAGGTATTAAAATGTCCAAAACCTGTGGTCATTGAGGGACACAGACACTTTCAGCTAGAAAGTGGTAATGACATTAAATAGTTTATTGATTTGACTCACCTTTGGGTGCCCCCTCAAAGTCTCAGGACTCCTTCCGTAATATACATATCCACTTCTAGCTGTATTCCAACTCCTGAATAAGCAGGTTCCCTGCCCAACCCTCCCCTAGACCTTGCTATTCATTCTGAAGTGCGTTGGCCTCCCGGTCCCCATCTCTGTAATGCTCTGTATCCAGATCAACTGTTTTCCCAACCCAGGTCACAGGTTAGATTGGACACAGTCATTTGACCACCAACATACACTGTGAAATGACTCTTAGGGGAGGTTTCTACCTCTCAGACAGTCTCTCGAAAGCTCCCCAAGGGATAGGAAACACATGTGGATTCTCTAATAAGACATTACTTGAGCCACTGGGCAGGATCCACATGCTAATGAAGAGTTAGCTCATGTTCCTAAAGGAAATAGGAAGCCAGGGCCTTTGCTCAGGGGTGATTTATGGACTTCCTGGTTCTCTGAGTCCTCTTCTTCAGCTATGAAGTTGGCACATCCTGAATGAAATTCTCATCTCAGGAGTTCAGGGCTAGGCCTGTGTAGCTAGGTTACCCTGTCCTCCTCAGTGCTCAGAATCTTGTCTCCTCTCTAGCTCCCAACACAAGCGATGGATCTTCCATTCATTGCTTAAAGAATGATCACCCCCTCCCAAAATGCAAATCACCTGGGGCTCACATTTTAACAAGTTCCAAAGTCTCAAACTAAATGATAACTCTGGAGGTGGCAGAAAAATGGGAAGAGCATTAGAGCTTTTCTCATGCCACTCAAACTATCTCATTTCCACTTCTCTAGCAGCAAAGTCTTGCCTTTCCCTCCTTGAAGACAGCTTAGACATGCATACAAAAATAAAACCATATTGCTGGCCTTAACACAAAGCAGGTTTGGCCCCACAAAGGAGAACAAGTGGATCTGTGGCTCACTTAGTCTCACCATCTCCTTCTCTTGTGCCATGAGACCTACAGAAATAGTCTCACTCTGTTCTTACATTTTTTGTATTGATTCTTAATATTTTTATTGGAAAGACCTGTATTAAAAAGTCAAAAAAAATTGCATACCCTCATGTGATAATATTTTGCTATGTGTTTGTGAAAAAAATATGTATGCACAGGTGTAATTGAAATCCCCTAGCAATGGCTTTTCAGTCTTCCCAGGGTCAGTGGTCCACAAGTTAGAAAACTCTGCTCTAGGTCATTTTATTTGTAGAAAAAAAATAACCCTCCCCCAATAATACAATGTCTGAGTCATTTTTTTTATCATTCAGGATGTCAAGTAATTAGAAAAATCCTTTGGTTGTTAATCAATCACCACATCTTCTTCTTAAAGTTTATGGCATTAGTAAGACACTTGGCTAGTTTGCTAGAGGAGCAGGGAGAAGACAGCAAGGACAGGACCCAGGTCCTGCCTTCAGTGGGCTCAGAGTCTACATGGGACCCCACACAGACACACCTGCAGCATAAACCAAAAACAGCCACACAGCACACAAAGGATCAGCACAGAACCAAGGCCTGATAGAGATGAGATGAGACCAGAGCTGCTGGGCTGAAACACCCAAGAATGACTTCTAGGAGGCGTTCTGGGGAGAATAGCACTTAAGGTGCTCAACATATTTTATTCAGACTAAAATAAAAAAGAAATGGATAAGCAAAAGTAAAACTGTGCCATGAATCAAAGAGCTGTTTTTTTCCCACCTTTTAAATTATAATTCACAGTAGTCCAAAAGGTATGTGGTTAGCATATTTTAATAAATAAGTCCAAATTGTCTGTTGCTACAAGCATGCAGAACACTTTCAAGGAGAACGCCTATTTAACATGTCTGGGTTATATCATAAGTGCTTGGGTTTGAATGCATCACTGACAGGTGCATGCAACAGGCAAACTCTGCTCTGACAGTGTTCCACTGACTGTCTTCTTGGGATAAAGTTAGAACATTGATCCTTCGACCAAATGAAAGGAAAGAAATAACAATAGCCCACTGCTAACAGATATATCTATTAAAGAAGCACAGTACGTTTCAAACTGCTTAACTGGCCTGTAAGTGATTTGCCAAAGTGTTTCTGCAAACATTATTATGATATTCCAGACCCATGAATTTCAAGAACCCAAGTAATTGTGGGAGAGACAAGGGTATCTCCTCCTTTGGAGGTTCTTGGACACATGTCAATGTTGTATGGTTCTCAAAAGAAATGCCCATTATGAGCTCTGTCTCTTCCAAGCTCTCCATACCTGGACTTTTTAGTGAAAGCTTCTTGATCAACCATGACTTCTGACCCTGGATTTGTCATCTAACATTCAAGATTAGCTTTTATCCACAGTTGACTTCTATATGTAGGGCTCAACTTGGGGAATTGTTTTGTGGGGTAGTTTGGCTGGTTCATGCAACTTGAACACTCATACTTACTGCTTTAATTTTTTTTGGTTAAAATTTTACATGCACATGTCCTATCTTCTCCCTTATACCACACATGCATGAAAAGTAAAGACTACATTTAATATATCTTAGATTACTCAAAGTGTCTTGTCCTATAACAAGCTTATGAGTTTATAATGAATATTATTTTTCCTGCAATCTTAGAACCTGAGTTTCTGTTGTCTATAAAAGAGGATCCTCACCCAGGGCTGATGAACAGTGAAAGAAATAAACATCTCTGTTCCTAGAGAATATCAAGACATTGTGATGAGAAAACAGCCAAAGGCCCAGACAAGGAATCTTGGGGCCTCTGTCCATAATGTCCTTATAGGATTTGCACAAAGTCATTTTCAATGCCTTCATCTGCAGAAAAAACCCATAGAAAAAGTGAATGTTTGGTCTGGCACAGATGTCTGATAATTCTCTGGCTCCCAACTGCCTGGGAGCAGGGGTACAAACCAACTCTTCATTTATTCCAACCTTCAGCCAGAGACATCAGCAAACAGACCTGTTGAAGCTCCAACCATGTAGAATTACCCCCACCCCCACTAGCCTTATCAGCAACAACAGAAACTGACTGCGAGCCCTGACTTGGGCTACATTTTGAAAGGGTTTCCAGTGTAGATTAAGAGACATAAACACAGATGATGAATGTTACAGTGCAGAAAGGATAGACACCAAATGCGGTGACCATGGCAAGATCCGCGGGGGCCAAAGAGAGGGAAAGAGACCTCAGGACTGTCACTGTAGAGAAAGGTTTCAGAGACAGGTGACTCTGGGGTGGAATGTCAGGGAAGGGTCTGACCTGGAAAAGAGGAGGACAGGTTGTTAGGGTGGAATCATCAGAAAAACGTGACGGCAAGGATGTTTCTGTCCACACACCTGGACGGGGCAAAGACTTCCAGAGAGGAGTCTCTTCCAGGAGACTGTTCAGGGTAGGTAATCACACCACGCCGCCATTTGACATGAGAGAGACAAAACAACCTGGTGGGTGGATGGCATTTTCCTTTCTCGAAGCTGTTGTTTTGGCTTACAGCTTCACCACACAAACAAACCAGTTTGATTGAATTCAGCAAAAACAAAATTTCTGAAATCAGTCACAAATTCTGTAAGCCAAGTGCAGGCACAAATGTGGGTGTCTGTGATGCCAATAACTGATGTTTTTTAGATTTTCTAGGAGATGCCATCTCCAGCAGAGAGGTGAAGGTTTTAGGACACAGACCTGCAGCGCTCTGTGGGTGCTGGAGCCACTGCCCTGCCCTGGTGCTGCTCCAGGGACAGCTCCTGCTGCCTCTGGGAGCTTTGTGTCTTTTCCTACTGATGGTGGTCACCTCCCACACTAGTATGGAAGCTCAGTGGAGCCAAAAGAGGAGACTGAGGCAGAAAATAATTTGGTTGAGATGGGAGAGCTGTGAACCATAGTGTCAGGGGGTCTAGTCCTGACACAGATACTCACTCCATTATGTGACCTTGGGCAGGTCCCTTATCCCCACTGAGCCTCAGTTTCTTGATCTCTAAAGTAGGGTACTATTACCTACCCTGCCTATTGTGCCAAACTGTAAAAATATTTTATAAATGGCAAACATGTTAGGAGTAGTGGTGACCACATTCCTAATCAGTACCTCTGACTGATCCATCAGGCAAACCATTTGCTTATGTAGGAAGTCACATCACCCAGTGTCATTGGCCCCAAGTCCTGTCTATTCTTCAAAGCCCAGGTAATAATCTGCCCTCGCTGCTGGTCAGGTAGTATCTCCTGTGTTAGAGCAGAAATGCTCATGCTCACACCTGCCTCCTGCATCAGGCTGCCAGCTCCCAAGAAGACAAGCCTGGAGGTGAAGGGCACAAGCTCTTATCGGACATCAGGGCTCAAATCCACATCCCAACTGTGTGACCTTGGGTGGAGAGGACACTTCCTGTCTATGCTGCCATTTCTTCATCTGTAAAAGGGGAGTAATGATAGTATTTATTTCAGACATGCTCTGAGGATTAATCATTCGTGTGTCTAAAAGGCCTAAAATAGTGCCTGGTTTATAAGATGAAAATGATCGATGTCAGCTATTGATTATTTTTATTTCTGAAAAACAAAAAGAGATTAATAAGATCTTCTTATCTCCTATGTCATCTATCCCAGCGACCCACACGGTATCAGCAATGAATGCGCTTTTTTAGATTAAACAAACAAATGACTACAAGGCCATATTGTTATGAGTTTCAAATGAAATGAGAAAGAAATTCTGCAGCTTTTTGGAACTTTAATCTGGGAGGGTTCGGGAGAACAGCATACTGGTTAATTATAAGTATTGGAGACAGACACAGCAGGCTCTGCAATTTAACTAGCTGTGCAAACTTGAACCAGTTACTTATCCTGTCTGGTCGCAGCGTCCTCCGATGTAAAATGGAGACACAACAGTCCCCAATTCACTAATCCAATTGGAAAATGAAAAGAGATGGTAAACACACAACACTGGACTGCGGCCTCTCAGAGGGACAGAGATGATGAAGGGCAAAGTGAGGCCACAAGGGGTGGCCTTCCATTTCCCTTCACATCATAGCCTGCTCTTCTGAAATGTGCCTAGGTCACACGTAGGGCTGACCTCCAAAGGGATACCAATTAAAGCTGTCTGAGAGGCCCCTTCTCTTGCTGCCGAAAATGCACAAGATGAAACCACAAAGCTAATTACCAGCCAAAGAACTAAAAATAATTAAAAGCCAGGAAGTCATCCCCTTATGTTTTCATCCCAGCCACAAACATCAGCTCCCATGGGGACAGCTTCAGAAGACAGTCAGAGACATGACAAGTACTGGAAACTGACTCTCAGGCTAGACCTCGAGATAAGGAAGGGGCAGTGTAGGGGACTTTAGTGCCACTGTATTTTTCCCCAACTGCAATTTAAAGTAGGAAGGATGTGTGTGTGTGTGTGTGTGTGTGTGTGTGTGTGCTGCACCCCTGGCTTTTTCTGGGCTCTAACATACATGAAGGACAAGAGGGGAGATCACAAGAGGACAGCAGGCAAGCTGCCTGCAAATCATTGTCCCTAACTACTTAACACTGTATGTTAGGAACTTGCTGGTGTTCAGAATGCTGGAACTCTAAAAAGAAAGGGATCCCCATTCACCAATGGCAGCTTGGCCTCCTGAGCAGTGGCTTAGTGCTCAAATGTACCCACTGGCTTGTGGATTAGGAGGGGAGCCATCTCCCCTAGAACATTGCCTATTCAGAACCCTGGCTGAATGCTGTATCTCTTTTACCGAATTCCTAACATGTCAAAGGATCTAATTTGCAAAACAAAACTACCTTTTGCTAGAAGGCTTGTGATGGGTTTTATCAGTTATTCTGCCTTTTTTCATAGCTAAACAATGGCTTTTCAACCAATGGGTCAAATAACTCAGCTCCAGATTGTGTCTTTGAAAATGCAAAAACTTTTGAGAATTGTTTCTTCCTTGAGAATAAGAAAGATGTCATTGTCTTATTAAAAAGCAAGGAATGAGACCAGGTCTTTAGAGGGCATAAGATTCCCCGACTCCTACCACTGAATTAGGTCACAGAATCCCCCTTTTTCCCCCCTCTTAGAGAACCATACAGAGACCTGAGTTTAGGAGAGTGATAAATTGGGTATTTTTATTTAATTTTCAGTTTTCATAATTAAAATGATGTTAATCAAACATTAATCACATTCTGACGTGTGTTAACCTCAGTGGAAAGCCAGTAGACAGATGGTCTTTGATCAGGTTTACTAATCTAAGAGAGAGGAAGAAAAATTAAGCTATAAAGGTCATGGGCTGGGAATGGAAAGGGGGCTAACCAGGCTCAGAAAAAGGAAATCCTATTTCAAAGTGACCTGATCAGGAGAAAGTAGACAGATCTTAATATCACACTTGTTGATATTGCCCTGGGGTAGATGTGGACTAGACTCCTGGTGGATGGGGGGTTGCATGTCACTTCGTTATATTTGCATCAAGGGGGAAAAAAAAACCAACCAGTTGAAATAAAGGAGTCTTCCATTAGTCTTTTCCTTATGAAACAGCACAAGCCTTGCCCTGGAAGAACTGTTTTCCTGATGTTGTCCCACCAATTACCACACTGTCTCCTTGGACAAAGGGTTCTAGGACACATTTTGCTAAATCTTTAATTATTTCTCTTGCTATTTTATGGGGAAGGATGTTAGAAAGAAAAGAAATGATGCTGATGTCCCATCAAAAGTAATAAATGTTCGAAAGACATTATATTGTAATTTGGGGCTGCAGCCTGATGAAATAGATGTTCGTTTCGCTCACTTTTAAAATGGAGGCACAGGCATAAAGTTTAAGATGTGTTTTTGTCTTTAAAGTGAACTTATTTTGACCTTTTGAGTGAGTGGCTTGTCACATTTTATCTGTCTCCTAAATGGGATTGTAAAGACTCTTCTTGAGGGTGATGTACATCCCCACAGCTAAGCCCTTTGACCAGTTCCTTGGGGCGAGTGCCTGCTACATGCAGAAACACCTAGCCTGGACCCTGAAGGTGACCAGTCAAGATGGATCTAGTTGTCCAGCCAGGGATGGTGTCGCAGGTCCCTCCAGAACTGACACAGACACTGCTTTCAGTTTACAACATGTGCCTTCACGCGTGTGTTCTCCTTGGAGTCTCTAAACAGTGCTGTAGGGCTAACAGAGTGGTTAGTTTTACTCTCATTTTGTATGTTAAGCAACTGAAACCCAGGAAGACAAAGTGACTTCTCCCACATCCATGGCCAGCAGGTAACAGAGTGGGGACTAGGACGTGGTAACTTCCAACACAGAGCATCCAGGCTAATGTGCTGCCCTGTTCATGATCACCAACAAAACATGCTCATGAACATTAGTCCTTCGAGGAGCAATACTCAAAATGCCACCCTGGGGAAGAAGGCTGTCCAAGGATGCTCCGCAAATCTGCCCTGATTTGATGCCAGCTCTGCCATTCATCCCAACTGTGAAACTAAGCTATTATTCATACATAAGAGATGATGATTGCATTGAATTAGACAACATATTGCAAGAAACCACAGATTTTGCCCTGCCTTTCATAGTTGCGGCACCTTCAGGAAGTAGCACCTTCTACCACGGCCTGATGGGGTTAATAGACTAGCTAAATGTCACCCATGATCTCTTGTATGGATTGTTTATGCCCAGTATCCATCTTCTTTCATTCCCCAATGAAACAGGTTCCTATTCATCTTCCAATGTTCTTTCCTTCTTCCAGCACTGTGTTTTTATTGTTCTCTTCCATAGGGGAGTGTGTGACTTTAAATCAAAATAAGAGGCAGAATAATAGAGGGTCTCACATCTGGCTTCCTTCCTCAGGATCAAAATATCTTACAAGGCCTCAAAAAGAAGCTATCAAAGAGGCATAAAGGAAACAATAAACATGAAAAGAACAATAGGATATTTGAAAAGGAGAGAAATATCTCAGCCGGCAAAGACTGACACTTTTATGATGGTTACCCTGGGAAAAATACATTCAGGAAAGCAGTTGTCATCCATTTCTCCCTGAACGGGGGAAGTGGAGACCAGCGCTCTTCAGAAACAAGTCTCCATCACTTGTCCTGGAAAGGAGCCTGGGGACTACCTACCCCTGTCAGTGCACCCAGACGGGAGGTTTGAGGTGCCTAGCAGGGAAATACAATTACTTATCAATGACGGACGCCACGGCCACTTTCCGGAGGGAAGGCTGACTCCCCTACCCAACATGCAGCTTGGGGTGGCCACCTGGAATATTAAAACGACCAAAGACACTGGCTTAGCTAATTGTAAAGTAATTAACTCTTGGATGCCAGATGTTATAACCAGGTTAGCTTCACATCTGGGTTTTCTATTTAAAGCTACAGAAATACTTCTGTCAATTTGGTGTCAAATTATATACCATCATACTTACTATTTGCATAAAAAGCTGACATCTCTGTACAGAGTAAAGTTATAAGATTTTGGAAGACAAGGACTATTTTTTCCTACACTTGTACCTATCTCACCCTACGCCAGGACCTAGCGCATTCAGGACTGAACACTCTGAGGTCCTTCCCTGCATGCATCGTGCTTCCCCTCGGAGGCTCCTATCCTCTTTCCCTTTATTCCGCAGAGCCCTGTGCAAAGCCGTGCATAGTATGGGTAATTAACAAAAAATTGCTGAATGAAATGACTGGTGTTCAATGAAGCCTTGTTTAATTCAAATAAAAGGTAAGACTTCAAAATCAGTTCCACACCTGCCTATAACAGAAACAGCTAAGAAATAGTATTATAGGCTCGGCGCCTGTGGCTCAATTGGCTAAGGCGCCAGCCATGTACACCTAAGGTGGCAAGTTCGAATCCCCAGCCCGGGCCCGCCAAACAACAATGATGGCTGCAACCAAAAAATGGCCAGGCATTGTGGCGGGTGCCTGTGGTCCCAGCTACTTGGGAGGCGGAGGCAGGAGACTCGCTTGAGCCCAGGAGTTGGAGGTTGC